>BHFT01027398.1:0-45566 GCA_004320025.1 Laticauda laticaudata
AAAAACAATATGAACAATTGTTGATTCAGCCAAAATTAGGGAAAATATTTACTTCTTTGACTCAATGTAAGAAAAGACAAGTGGTTTTATATAACAAAGAGACCATTTCAGCAAAATTGATTTGTACTGATGAAGGAAGAAAGTTATATATTCTTGAAATAATTTTCTTTTCCATTTCTTGTAGAATTTTATCTAATCGATGTTTTTCCATGCAGAAACAAAATTGTTCTTTGTCCTTCTAATATCTTGCCTGGATTTGCATGTATGGCCACCAATCTATCTTTATATTTTATTGCTGTAAGTCTTGTCTCATTTTTAATCTTCCTTGTGTGTCTAATAGGTCTTTGTAACATCTTGTTCCATGTCCAAATTAATGACAAATCAAAATAAAATTAAATAAACAAATAAATAAATAAATCTCTAATCATGTGTCTCTGAAATATGCATGCTGTTTATATTTCCCATCCCATAGGAAACTATGCCACCCTCTCTGCAAGTCGTGACCCTCTATCGACAATATTCTTCTATTTTCCNCAGTTCGGTATTTTAGTATAATGATTCTTTTTAATCTTGTTCCATGTCCGAATTAATGAATCTCTAATCATGTGTCTCTTAAAATATGCATGTTGTTTACATTTCCCATCCCATAGGAAATTATGCCACCCTCTCTGCAAGTTGTGACTCTCTGTCAACAATCTATCAATTTTCTTTCTTTCTTTTTGCCCTCCGTCCCTCTTTCTTTCTCCCTCTCTGCCTCTTTCTTTCCTTCCTTCCTTCCCTCCCTCCCTCCTTCTTTCTTTCCTCCATTCCTCCTTCTTTCTTTTTTCTTCTTTCTTTATTTCCTCCCTCCCTTCATCATTTTTCCTAATGTTTCCATTCCTTTCCAGTTGTATCAGGTCAAGCTACTATCACCCCAAAGCAACAATTTATTTCAGTCAAGGAAGGAGACTCCACCCTGCTTAACTGCTCCTATCAGGGAACACAATACAGTCTTCAGTGGTACAGGAAATATCCAGGAGGTCAGCCAGAATTCATGGTCTTACTGAGTACATCAGGGACTAAAAAAAAGGAGAATGTCAAAATGACTCTGGACATGGTTGAGAAGATCACATCTTTGTGTCTGAAGACCACCCAACTTAAGGATTCAGCTGTCTATTTCTGTGCAATCAGGTACAGTGGTAGAAAGACACTTCCTGGCTGTCTTCAAAGGTAGAGGACAACTGAGGAGAACTAGAACTGCCTATTGGTGTCCCTCTGAAAGAAACACCAGAAGAAACCCTTGAGCCACATCTTCACCAAGAAATACTAAGAAAGTACAACAAGGAATGTTCTTTGTGCACCAACTCAGAAAGCTCAAACTGCCCAAGGAGCTGCTGATACAGTTCTACAGAGGAATTACTGAGTCTGTCATCTGCACCTCTATAAACTGTCTGGTTTGGCTCTGCAACCCAAGAAGACAGGCACAGACTCTGGAGAGTAAGTAGGACTGCACAAAAGACAATTGCGACTAACCTGCCTTCCATTGAGGACCGGTATACTGCACAAGTCAAAAAGAGGGCTGTGAAAATATTTACAGACCCCTCACATCCCTGACATAAACTGTTTTAACTCCTTCCCTCAAAATGATGCTATAGAGCACTGCACACCAGAACAACTAGACACAAGAACAGTTTTTCCCCAAAAGCCATCACTCTGCTGAATAAATAATTCCCTCAACATTGTCCAGCTATTACTATTACTATACTATTACTATTACTAATAGTATTACTATTACTATTAACTTTCTCATCATTCCTTATCACCTATCCTCTCCCATTTGTGACTGTATGACTTTAACTTTGTCACTTGTATCCTTACGATTTATACTGACTGTTTCCTAGTATGATTTCATTGCTTATTGTACCCTATGACTATCATTAAGTGCTTTACCTGTTAATTCTTGACTCTTGATGAATGTATCTTTTCTTTTATGTATATTGAGATCATTTGCACCCAGACAAATTCCCCATGTGTTCAACTGCACTTAGCCAATAAAGAATTCAATTCAATTCAATTCAATTCAATTCAGTTCAATCCAGTCCAATCCAATCCAATCCAATCCAATCCAATCCAATCCAATCCAATCCAATCCAATCCTACTCTACTCTACTCTACTCTACTCTACTCTACTCTACTCTACTCTACTCTGCTCTGTCTGCTTATTTTTCATCTTATACATTTCCCCCCTAGTTGTTCCACATGTTATCATCTCAAATTGCAGTAGAAAGCCTAAGCCAAGAAATAGTGCAAAAGATCCTGGTAATCTATTGAATTACAGTGTTGTCTATGCTGTTTCTCATGGAGAACTTCTGTAGTAAGCCCTTGTGAGCAATCCTGTTTTGGATTCAGAGAAAAATTGAGGGAGCTGATGTATTCACTAGGTCATGTTATACCATGACTGTGGGCTCCCCTCCCTGTGAACCTGTCTTCAGTCTGCCATTGTTTTCCAGGAAGTTGGATTTAAACTGTTTTAAACAGATAATTGAATAAACTCAAACATAAGTTACGCCTCTGTGGGCTATTTAACCATGGGTTTTAGTGGTTGATCACAGATCCCTTATTGCCCTCTCAACAAATCTTGACAGACTAGAACACTGGGCCATATCTAACAAAATGAAATTCAATGTAGAGAAAAGTAAAGTTCTACACTTAGGCAAGGAAAACCAGAAGTACACGTATAGACTGGGTGAAACCAGGCTCAATAGCAATAATTGTGAGAGGGATCTTGGAGTCTTAGTCAATAACCAGCTGAATATGAGCCAGCAGTGTGCAGAGGCA
The DNA here is from genome assembly GCA_004320025.1 of Laticauda laticaudata. NCBI lineage: Eukaryota > Metazoa > Chordata > Lepidosauria > Squamata > Elapidae > Laticauda > Laticauda laticaudata. Next base: position 2,818 of record BHFT01027398.1, read on the forward strand.
GCCAAAAAAGCCAACACAATCCTAAATTGCACTAACAGAGGGATAAAATCAAGATCAAGTGAGGTGCTAATAGCACTCTAAAAAACCTTAGTATGACCACACCTAGAACATCCAGTTTTGGTCACCATACTATAAAAAAGATGTTGAGTCTCTTGAAAGAGTGCAGAGAAGAGACACTAAAGTGATTAGGGGATGGAGGCTAAAATATATGGTAAAGGATTGCATGAATTGGGCATGCCTAGGCTAGTGAAGAGAAGAACCATGGGAGACATGATAGCAGTCTTCCAATATTTGAGGGGTGCCACAGAGAGGAAGAGATCAAGCTATTTTCCAAGGTCCAAAGGCCAGACAAGGAATAATGGATAGAAACTAAACAAGAAGAGATTCAACTTAGAAATAAGGAGAAATTTACTGACAGTGACAGCAATAAACCAATGGAACAGCTTTCCTTCAGAAATTGTGGGAAGTTCATGACTGGAAGTTTTCAAGAAGAGTCTGGTGTAAAGTCTGCTTAAGTGGGTAGGTTGGACTAGATGACCTACAAGGTGCCTTCCAACTCTGTTAATCTGTAAATCTGTAAACATTAAAAACTTTTCAGAAGAATAGAAAATGGATTTCCCAATGTTGAATGAATGGATAGACAGGCCATTCGTAACTTCATTAATATTGAAGTAGCAGCAAATTTTATTTCCAAGGAAGTTTTTGTAACATTTTAGAACTATCCTTGAGGTCTCAAATGTCTCCTAATAGCTTAATTTATTAATCTTAAGCAAATTTGATTAAACAATCAGTGGAATGGCTTGCCTCCAGAAGGGTGCTCCAACATTGGAAGTTTCAAAGAAGATTGGACAACCATTTCTCTGAAATAGTATAAGGTGCACTGCTTCAACAGGGGGTTGGACTAGTTGACCTCTAGGGTCCCTTTCAATTCTGTTCTATTAAATTCATCCTGGTTCCTATGGGTAAGTGCTAAATTTATTATTCTCTTTTCTTCCACTAGGTGGCAACAAATATAATATCTTTCTTTTTCAGTATAGTGGGTGTTTATCAACCTCAAGACTACTTTTTCTTTCTTTATTTCATAGTTGTAAGGGGTGGAAGCAACTATACTTCTCAAGTTTCTTCTACATCTCCTCAGAAGTCACACACGAGCTAACTTTCTCCTTGAGAATGGCTTCACAATTTTGGGTAGCCCAGTATAATCTTCTCATCTGGATTCTTTTCTTATGTAATTGATCTAATCAGAATTAAGAAGGAATCATTAAGATTATATGCATATGTGTGTGTGTTTGTTTGTATGTGTGTGTATGTGTTTGTTTGTTTGTTTACATAATATATATGTAAATATATTATATTGTTAGTTGCCATGATTAATAATATATTAATTATATATTTATTTATATTAAATATTTTCTAACTTATTGTCTTTCTGGGGGAACATCTAACAATATCATAGCATTAATAATTGGGGAGTAAAGTTGCCAAAAGAATTTCAAGCAATCTCATTATAGCTTGGGAGGAATCACAAACTGTCCACATTTTTGTTATACAACATGATGTATTTTTTAACAAAATCTAAATCTTGCTATTGTTCCTACTTACAGGATAATTTGGAGTTTCCCACAGATGGATACCGATCTCCGAGATCAATGTTCTTGGCAAGCTGGACTTCAGCTCCCAAAATTCTTCAGCCAGCATAGCTGGATGGGAGGGTTCTGGGAGTTGTAGTCCACACATCGTCAACTTGCCAAGGTTGAGAAACACTATCCTAGATTATTCAGAGGGGTTTAGTTGTCTCACATATTACAGGTTTCTGGAGAGATCAAGAAAATGCATTAAATCTATATACTCCATTGGTCAGATATTGACCAGATATCCATTTTCATCCTTGTTGTAGGTTCTCTTGGAAGAGCAAAAACTATTGAACAACCTATGTCAGCAACAGCCTTGGAGGGAAAGCCATACCTCTTTAGCTGCCGTCTCTCTTCTGTTACTACAGAAATGATCCAATGGTATCAGCAATTCTCTGGGCAGAAACCACAGTATCTTGGAGGGACCTACCCAAACGATGAAGTTGAAATTCAAAATCCAAAGGGAAAGTTGCATTTTTCTAAAAACAAGACATCCAGTACGCTTGTGATCGAGGAAGCCACTCTAGAAGATGCTGCTGTCTATTTCTGTGTTCTGAATGACACACAGTGTCTCAAGGATGGATCTGTTGCCTTCATGAACCTCCTTCAGAGACTGAATGGAGGAGGCGCTATTGCAAAGTGAGATGGAGCAGACAAAGTGGAGAAGAACATCAGAAGATACTGAACTGTCCCTTTGTGATATGATCAGACATGGTTGTGGCAGGTTGACTCAAGTTGACTACGTCACCTGGTGATTCCACAGACACATTGCTGTGGTTTTCCTGTCAATTATGTTAAAGGGGTTTCCTTTAGTTTTCTTTTGGGTTGTATTTTGGAATTGTCACAGTTGCATTTTTCAGCCTTTGGTTTCAAATTATTTCCTAGTCAAGTAAGCCTGGCTCTTTGTTTTGTTTTGTTTTTTTCTAGAAGATCAGCCAAATTCTGTTTTCAGTACAGCAGAAAGTTCAGCATTTCCCAGTAGTGAACCTTGAGATCCATGTAACTGTGGATCCAATTCTTCTGTAGTTCCTCTGGTTTTTATGGATGTTTCAGATTTTTTACGATAAAGGGTTGCAGGAACTGGGCTTGCCTAGTCTAGTCAAGAGAAGGACCAGGGGAGACATGAAAGTGGTATTTCAATATTTGAGGGGCTGCCCCAGACAGGAAGAGATCAAGCTATTTTCTAAGGCACCCAAAGGCCAGACAAGGAATAATGGATGGAAACTAAACAAGGAGAGAATCAATCTGGAATTAAGGAGAAAGCTCCTAACAGTAAGAACAATTAGCCAGTGGAACAGCTTGCCTCCAGACATTGTGGGTGCTTCATCACTGGAGGTTTTTAAGAAGGTTGTTTGAAATAGGGTCTCCTGTTTGAGCAGAGGGTTGGACTAAAAGACCCCCAAGGTCTTTTCCAGCTCTAATATGATTGATCGGATGCCACTCTTAATTGTCCTAATGCTCTTTTTATTTTATCATGCCACTAAAACCGTTTAATTTTCTTACAGTCAATGGTTGGTAACTTGAGAAAAATATCTATAGCATTTTCCTGGCCATAATATAGATGCAATGCATTACTGTTAGCACTGAGATTGCAAAGAAGGAGAAATATCCTTCCATATATTTCTTTGGATGGTTATTATTACTTAAATGTTGTCAGGGGAAAAACCTGATTATGAGCATACCTGCACTCAATGAAAATTGAACAGGCAGCACACTGCAAAAGTCTCACAGAGGTTTATTAGAATTTAAAGCATAGCCAACATAAATTATTTGCTATTAAGGCACTTACATCCCATTGCAATGAGGGTCAGACAATCAGTCAAAAGGGACAGCTTGGGGATGATTGGCAATCTCCCATTGTTCAACATTTCATGATATACCTTAAAACCGCAAAACACATGACATAGCAAGAGGGGCAGTTTTCCATTCCTTTAACCTCAATGTTACAACATGATTATTTTTTACATGTACTTTAAGTGCACATTTCCTCTTTGCCAGTGGTGAGATTCAGATAATTTAACAATTGATTCTCCCAGGGTCAGGTTAGCTGTCTTGGGAGGCCTGGCTCATCCCTGTAATCCAGCTCTGCCACATATGTGGGACAAGCCTCTTGCAACAGCCAAACTGACACTGGGCAAACCAGTTGTAAAATCCCCTCCACATCCTGGGCTCTGTACTGCAATGGAGAAATGGGCAATGGAGCCACTGGCATGATAGAAGCAGGAGAAGGGAGAAGAAAGAGGGAAAGCGGCCTTCTCCTTCCTTTGCACCAGCTGCTCTATTGCCCATTTTTCCATTGCAGTGCAGTGCCCAGGAATCACTTTGATAACAGGGAGAGGGGGTTATTTAACAACCGGTTCACCTGAACTGGTGCAAACCATCTGAATCCCACCACTGCCCCTTTCCCATGATATCTTGCCTGATAAGCAACTGCCAGTGTTGAAAATGTCATGCCCTGGTGGAGACTGACTCTGAGGAAGAGGAGGAACAGCCAACAGGGAGTGGGAGTGTGGCTCCAGAGGTGGTAGAGGAGACTGGGGAAGGGCAGAGGGCAGCTAAGCAGTCAGAGGAGGATCCAGGCCCATCCCCTATCCATCAGGGAAAAGCAAGGTCTACTCAAGAGGAGACTATGATCCTTCTCGTGGCTTGCAGGTGGGAGCTATGTATATAGGTTTGCAACTGCGCAGTTAGAATTTGCAGGAGTCAATTTAGTGTTCACCTTGAAAGAGGTTTATTTTTGCTGGCATTCTTCCCATGGACTTTTCTCGGTTATTTTCCTGTAGTTTATGATTAGTTATCTTGGCTTGATTCGGAACTCTCATCAATGTGGTTTGTTTTGGTTTTCTGCTTGCCTCATTATTTACTTTTGTGACTTTAAACTGTCTCATAAAGCAGTGAAGTTAAGTTGAAGGCCTTACTGGGCTTCAGTATATGTTTTGGGTTCTGGGTTATTTTGAGAGACTATGGGTTATCACAGCAAAGCACACTTTGACATACTTTTTTTTTTGTAAATTTTATTTGAGTTTTCATAAAAAAACACCATAAAACAAATAAAACATCTTTTTTGAAAATAGCATAGTCCCAGATTACACTTCTTTGTACAGACATAAATTCAATTTCATGCTCATTTTTATGTTCTGTTCCATATCTTATTGTTATTTTACATTTTCTACATAGCTTTTCCCCTCTTTTAATTTTCTCAATTTTATTTTGATTATCTCATCTCAATTGTCTGTCCTGTTTCAATTTCATATTATCTTTTCTCATTTAACAAATTTTCTCCTGTATTTACTAATTGGAGTATGACACCTTCATATCTTTTAGTTTTATTCATTTAACTCTTTAAGCTTCAATATATACCTTAAAGTTATAACATTCAATATAATACATAACTTCCATTCGAATTCTGCTTGGTACATTCTTAAAATGCCACTACATTCTTTAAAAAAGATTATAAATATATGTAATTAAAAACACTCATTCCATTCCAATTCAATTTTATCATTAATATTCATTAAAATCTTCACATTTTTAACATTACTTTTCATTAATTATGGAAAGCTTACAACTGTTCCAAAAGAAGTATGATATTTAATCATACTTTGGGAAACAGTTGTAAGCTTTCCATAATTAATTTCCCCTCTATTCCTGTTCACTTATATTTATAAACCATTAATAATTAAAAATGTTCCATCCTTTCCTAATTCAATTCTCTCATTCATTTTATATTTCATTATTTATTACAAACATTCCACGAGATGATGATAACTATTTTATCCATCATTTTAATCATACATTTCTAGTATAACAATACAATCTTATGTACCTTTACAGAATCCCCTTTTCAATTAAATTTTTACCGCCATTATCTCAAATGGGTCCTGTTTTCTCTATATCTTGTTTCTGTCCTTTGTGACTTCTTTTCCTTTCCTTCTTCCCTCTGCTTCTTCTCTCTCCCTCAATTTTACCCCTTTGTCTCAACTAACTTCTGTTTCTCTCTTTCTGTATTTCCTCTTTTGTTGCTTTCCAAATTATACTTGTTTTCAAACTATTTTCCTTTTTCTTTGGTGTTTTCTTCTTAAATCTTAAACTTTTCATTCTCTTTCCCCCATTTCTTTTTCTTCCCCACATAAAATTACTTATTCATTAAGATGGCATCTTCTTTGTCCCATCTTCTTGTTCTGCAGGCATTCTTATTGTTTCTCATAGTTCCAAATCTCCATTTTTAAAAATTGAAATATGAAGCCAAAAGTACTTCTTCTTCTTGTGCATCTTCTTCATACTTTTTAAGTTCCATTTTCGAATTCTTCTAAAAGTGGTGCCATTTAAAAAACTTTTAAACAACAACCCAATTGATTTTAGTCATTCAAATGCAATAACCAAAAAATCCAGGGATCACCAAGTAATCAAAATACTCCCAAGCTGTTTTCTTTTTGCTCTTTTTTTCCCACTTTCTCTTCTTGGATTCTACTATTTTGTTTTCCAGTTTCAGTCAAAAAGTATCTTTTAGAAGTCTTGTTAAAATTTTCACCATAGTTCCTTTTAATTACCTCAGGCAGTCTCTCCCTTTCTTTTTTCATTGATCTCTGGGTATTCTTTTTCTCTCCTTTCCCGCTTTTAAAAGCTTTTAAGTATCCAGAAATCTTTATTACCCCTTTTGCATTTTATTTTCAGCTTCAATGCCTATTGATGTCAAAGTGGATTTTTTCCCAATTTCTTGCTTAAATCTCTTAGCTGTCAGTATGGGGAAAGGGATAGAGAGAGAGGGAAAAAACAAATCCTTTCCCTTCTCTTTCTTTCGCTGCTTCAAAATCTTATTTGGGAATGTTACTTTTTCTTTAGTACTTTAAATTCCAGGGTACCTTAGTTGTTGCTTTTGCAGTTTAACTTGGTTAACCAAGACTTTCTCTTCTTATCTTCCTCCTGCACATTCTTTTCCAGTCGAGTTCTTCTTTGAGGTGGTCATTTATGATCACTGCTGCAACCATCTTTGGGAAAGGTAGTAATGGCCAGCTGAGGAGGAGACATGTGGCTCTCCTCAACCCTGCTGGCAGTCTTCCCCTTCTTCACCACCTCTATGGGGTGGCTTATCCCTGAAACCAGCCGGCTTGGGGCACTCCAGCGGTGAGCATGGATTGAAACTGTGCACAATCATGGTTTCAGTCTGTCCACGAAGAAGCTCAAACCAGAAGCCCACTTTTGACATACTTAAAGGTCACAATTTCAGCACATGAATTAACACTGATTTTACTTCAGGCCCTTGAGCCATAATAAACAGGATAATTCAGATCAATAGGCCTTGATTAAAAAAAGAAAGGTCTACATAAAAAATGTTCTTCTTACAATGTATATCTACAAACTGGTCCCCATTTATTGACAGGAAAGACCATTAAAGACTTCAAATTACTATTCCATCATCCAATGGATACAGAGAACTAAAATAGGGGAAAAGTCAACAATCTGAAATCAATAAAGATTAGTTTTATCAAAATTATTAAATAAATTCTATATGTTCTAATAAGGGATATTCTAGAAAGAGTGCAGAGAAAAGCAACCAAGATGATTAGGGAACTGGGGACTAAAAGATAAGAAGAATAGTTGCAGAAACTGGGCATGCCTAGTCTGGTAAAGAGAAGGAGCAGGGGAGACATGATAGCAATATTTCAATATTTGAGAAGCTGCTACAGAGGAGGTCAAACTATTCTCCAAAACACCTGAGGGCAGGACAAGAAACAATGGGTAGAAACTAATTAAGGAGAGAAGCAACCTAGAACTAAGAAGAATTTTTTTCACAGTTAGAACAGTGGAACAACTTGCCTCTAGAAATTGAAAATGCTCCAAGACTGGAAGTTTTAAAGAAGAGATTGGATAACCATTTGTCTGAAGTGATGTAGAGTTTCTTGTCTAAGTGGGGGTTGGACTAGAAGACCTACAAGGTCCCTTCCAATTCTTTTGTTCTATTCCATCTTAAAATTATTTCTTCCTATTGTATTATTTTTTTTTTTTGGAGATCCTGTGGTACAATAAGGAAATGGCAACCCCCAAACATTTTATAAAAACAACTGTTGGAAGAGAAGCATATTTAAAGGTCTCTGGAATTCTGTAAATCATTTGGTCCATGTGTTAAAAACTGCTGCTTGCTTCAAGCAAAGGGGGAAAAAAGAATTTGATTAAATGAGGTGCTTGATTGCTGGTGTTTCATATTTCTAAGCACTGACTCTTTGTCTGTGGAGATTTTCATTTTTCCTGGTCATACTTGTCTGAGTGGTGCTTTTTTCAAGAGACAACTGGACTTTCTGGTTTTTCTTTTCTTTCTCTGACTTTTAGAAAAGGATGTCATTTTAAATTGATTTTTACTTCGGAAGTGCCATCTACAGAGACCATGCAATCACTGATATACAACACTAATAAAGAACATTGAAAAGCTGTCCCATTATAAACTCTCTGGCTTCAACCATGATTTAAGCAATGGATGGTAGTTAACTGGAGACAGTTTCTATAATAGACTGTGGGGGTTGATGTCCTGTTTCTACCATCTTTATGAAAGGCAAGGTAAAATAATGACATAATAGCCTTCCCATTCCTCTTCTTGAATAATACAATTGCTCCTTTAAAGGAGAATATTTGTATTTCAGTGTTGAAATGAGGAATCCTTGGTGCTCTCCGAACTTGCTTGTTTTCTTTCAGAACTAAAGCCTTTCAAAACATCCTAAGCAAACCAAAAGATCTAAGCATAGTTCACAAAATCATCTGCTATAACATCTTGCCTGTCAACAACTTCTTCAGCTTCAACCAATAATACAAGGGCAAACAATCAATACAAAATCAAGGTAAATCACTCCAAACTCAATTGCGGAAATAGGACTTCAGCAACAGAGTGGTCAACTTATTATCTTATACATGTTTGACAAAAAACTCTGACAAATCGGCCATCAATAGATACATAGACATTAATATCTAGACTATGCAAAAGAGACAGTCAAGTAGCCCAAAAGAGAAAAGGACTCCAGCACTTCTCCACCAGTATTAAGCATTTGGAAGGAAAATCTATCTGGTCCAGTTCCAAGCTGAGAGAAAGACTCTGGAAATAACATGGAGGCTGATTGGGAAGAAAGGTTCCCTTTATTGAGGAAGCAGAAGCAGTCTGTGATTCTAGGACAGCTGACCAAATGGATGAATGAGTGGATGGATCTTTGGAGGTTTTTGTGACTTTGAAATTTGAACTGTTCAAATTTCAAAGGGTTATGCAAATGAAGGGATTTGTGTCTTTTGCTTATAGCAATAGCAATAGACTTAGAGTTATATAGTGCTTCACAGCATTTTTTCCAGCCCTCTCTAAGTGGTTTACACAGTCAGTGTATTGCCCCCAACAATCTAGGCCCTCATTTTACCAAGTTCAGAAGGGTGGGAGGGTTGAGCCTAGTGAGAATAAAACTGCCAAGTAGCCTGCTGTCCTGCATTGTAACCCCTGAGCTACCACAGCTCACATCTTCATCCAGCGCTAGGGATTTGAACCGCCAAATTGATGACCTTTCCAGCTGACCTTTCTGATCTGCATTCTCTCTCTTTTGAGTATTCCCCAAAATATTTCATTTATTTATTTACTTTCTTTATTTTATTTGTCAATCACTTTCAAGATAATAGGTATAAGTATAAACATGAGTAAGAATACAGGAAATAGGCATGAATTAATGGGGACAATAGGACAGGGTTGGAGGCACAATGGTGTTTTTTGGGGGGGGGCTTCCCACACAGCACTCAGATAAGCATAGCTTATCTCCAAGATAACAATCAGACCAACAACCATACCCCAATTAAGAAACTGCTAAAGAGCCATTAGCAAACAGCCCAACCAAGAATTCCTAAGATTGCTTCCACCCACACAGAAAGGCAAGATATCAAAATATAAACAGACAGCAAACAGCACTCCTTACTAGCACTGATGATGTTACCTGGTTAGGTAATGAAACGTCTGCAAGAAAGCAAGAAAGCTCAGAGAGCCCCAAGGACCCCACAATAGCTCCTTCAAACAAGTTAATGTTTACATTTTAGGGAAAGCTGGAATCTTTTTTCTTAATGCTTCCCAGACTGCTTCTTTCACCTCATTGTTCCTAATGGTGTAAATGAAAGGATTTAGCATGGGGGCAATTATTGTATACAGCAAAGAAACATATTTGATTGCTATGATAGAGGAATTCTTAATGGTAGGCCTTAAACAGACAAAAAACAGTGACTCATGCAACATGCAGACCACAACCAGATGAGAAGCACGGGTGGAAAAAGCTCTCTGCTGTTTGTTTATTTATTTGTTTGTTTACTTATTTGTTTGTTTATTTATTTATTTTATTTTTATTTGTGAATTGCTTACAAGATAATAGATATAACTAAAAATATACTTATGAATATATGGATAGATATATGAAAAATAAAAGAAACAATAGGACAGGGACGGTAGGCATGTTGGTGCATTTATGCATGCCCTCTACAGACCTCTTAGGAAAGGGGTGACATCAATAGTAGACAGTCTAAGGTTAAAGTTTTTGGGATTTGGGGAAGAAACCATAGAGTCAGGTAGAGTATTCCAGAGATCAGTAGCTCAGGTATATTCCCAGACCATTGACTCACTCTGTTGACGCTGCCCAGTCTGGTAATTCCTGCAATCCAACTGTTTTTGTTGCAGTAGTACTTGGACGTTTGTATTCTTTTGTGTGTGCGTCTCTTTGTTGTTGTAGTTATATAGCACTGAAGCATGTGTTATTTCATTGACTCATCGGTATGACATTGCAATGAATTTGATTTAACATGCATAAACTTAGATTGGACTGAAGGGTTGTGTCAGTTCATACGATTGGGAAAACTGAAAAGTGATGATTGCTAGTTCATAGATTATTCATAGGATCTATGAAAATTTCAAGTCTTGCGCGGCTAGCATAACGATATTCTGACAACATGAATATGAGAACATTCACGATTAACTATCAGATGTCCTAACTCTTCTTGGCTGAACAATATGCTTCTGGGCTCATCATGCCTAATCCACATCCCTTGATCTACGCTCAGCTACGTGAACTTGCGCCGTACTTTGTCCCCCATACTCTGTGTAATATCAGATATATTACAGGTTCCAGACTGCCATGAGCGGTATTTAAAGTATTGTTAGCAACATGTATTGGTCTATACTCACTATGTCCGTTAGGAGTGTAAATATACCAGAAGAAAAGCAATGTTAAAATATGAGTAATTGCACTGTAACAATCTTAATTCCCTTTCTTGGCCCAAAGCTGCTAGTTTCAAAGTTTGGTATTGAGCACTTAGATTCCATTATGACGCTTATGAGCGGTCTACTCCTCGAAGATCACTTGACAGAGCATAGTTTACATTCCATCAAAACCAAGTCCTTGACTATTCAGCCTGAATTTTATTTCGTTCTGAAGTTGTAGTTCCTGTCATTGACCAATTAACTGATGGATCGCCGAATCCTAGCGTCAGTAGCAATTTATTTCACGATTTTGAAGTTGTCATATTGTTTCGTGACCATATTACTGATTGACATAGTCAAGTCCTGTTTGGCACATGGGTTAGCCCAGGTGATTGAGGTCCTTGTCGGTGATTCCTCTATCTTCCGATTATGCCACATCAGCGCTACTAATAGATAATGCAGTCAGATATAATTCAGACGGGTGTCATTCTATTAGGATTACATGAAAAGATGTTGGGTATCTAGAAAACTTGCCTTGGGACACCCTTTACATTGACCAGGGTACTCGTAGTTGAGTAGGTCACCGGCCCAATTCTTCGCACGCATCTGTTGTCGTGGTGGCGTCTTGGACCAGGAACTGCTTCTATCCCGTTATTGGCACTGCTGTCCTAGACGATCGCAGATTTCCATAAGATTCTTAGTTTTAGGAGATAGCTTTGCTCGCATAGTACACTGGAAATCAAGAGACTTTACAGAAGTTCTCATGAAATACGATCTGTGTCTTTGCTTTCCGCCCACATGACATTGCAGTCATGTGTCCATATGCTTTTTGCAGTAGTAATTAGGCTGTCGGCAGTTACCTCAACTGTTTTTTTTCTCCTGAAACCAATCAATGGTTATCTATGATACAGTACCTGGTGATTATAGTCGTTTGAACTAGTGAGAGATGATAGTGTGCTGGCCTGAATGATAAATTTGATTCCGATGATCGAAGGCTTTACACTGTGTGCATGCATGCAGCATAAGGAGATTGGTCTGTAATTTTCAACTAGACTGGGGTCTCCCTTTTTGAAGATGGGGATGACCATGGCTTGTGAACATAGTTTTAGAAAGGAGCTGGTCCTGAAGGATTTTTCAAAGATTATGCTTCGAGATTTGGCTATGGCAGAGGGTAGCTTTTTAAAGAAGTAGGCACATATTCCATCCAGTGCAAAAATTGTAGTATAAATAAATGGTGGTTGATGGCATCTGGAGAATGGTGGAGATGATGAAGAGATAAGAAATGACAATGAAAAGCAGGGAGGACATAACCACAATTGCCATAACTGGGAAAGTCAGGACTTCAACAAGATAAGTATCTCCTCCTGAAATCTTCAACACTGATCCTGCATCACAAAAGAAATGATTGATAATGTTGGAAGTACAGTAGGGTAGGTTTGCAGTCAATACCCCCTGATAAAGAATGGAGAAAAAGCCTCCAAACCAAGCTGCCATTGCGAGCTTAAAGCAGACTACAGAAGTCATGAATTGGGAAGTATCTCAAAGGATGGCAAATGGCTAAATATCTGTCCAAGGATATCAAAGTGATGATGAAATATTCTGTAATGCCAAACAGAAAATAAAAGAACATTTGTGTCATGCAGCAGTTGAAACAGATGGCATTCTTTGCAGAAAGATAGTTGACCATCAGTTTTGGAATGAAAGCTGTGGTGTGTCCAATGTCAATCCAAGAAAGGTTGCTAAGAAAGAAAAACATAGGTTTCTGAAGATGCGGATCCAAAATTACCATGAGAATGATGAGTCCATTGCCCATCAACACAGGAGGTAGAGCAGAGAGACACAAGCAAATGTCATATTCTCCATTCCCCAAACATTGGGCAATCCAACAAGAATAAATTCAGTGCTTCTTGTACAGTTGGTCACAATCATGTCGTCCCCTCCACCTTATGAAAAGAGAAAATGTGGAATTCCTATTGAATCAAGATTTATCTCATTTCTAAAGACACTTTTCATACAAAACTGTTGTGATTGCAAAACAAGGAACATGACTGGATTTTCTCAGCATCTCAATGAAAGTTGTATGGAACGATGGTAGTGAAATAAGGCATTTCCATATAAATATTTGAAGATCTGTTATGATTTCTAATGGCCAATCACTAGAATCCTACAACATGGGAGGCCAAAACAAAAAGAAACACATTTGCAACTTATTGTGATGTCTGTAATGTGCAACTGCTGAAAAGACAAAGGTTCTTCATGGATTCTTCAAAGCACTCTGACATTTTTTGAAGTGGCAGTCTAGAGTTGAAATATTCCAATATGAACTAAAAGTTTATTCTCTGCAACATTTTACGTTTCATTAATTGTTTGGAGATGTGAGTAAATAAATAATTAGAGAAATGTCAAAGCCAAGATGTTTCTTGGTGTGGCCATGCAGGAGTCACAGTCACATCTGCAGTGAAATTCAATTCCATATGCTTGTTGCATAATACATGGACTTAAAAAAATATCTCTACACATACCTTTACTTGTCCTTTCTCCTTTACTTGCATTGTCTTCCCCAAGTACTTTTATTCTATCTCTCTGTTCATTCATTGACAGTGTTTTGAAGAATCATACAAAATTTAACAGAACATGTTGAGGATAGACTTCTTGAGAAACATTTTCCTTAACATTTAAAGAACATTTAACATCTTAGAAAGTTTGTTTTCATTTTGTCTAAGAGTTGTGGGAGACAGTCTCCAAGGACAGTTGTCTTTAATTTCCCTTGAGCATCCATGCCTTATAGGTAAAATATACTGAAGACTGATATCGTTGGACCAAATTTTAAGTGCCATGCCAAGCAAATCCTCTTGAAACAACCTTCCCCCCCACCCCCACCCCCTAAAAAAATAGAGGTAATTTTTGTATAGTTCTAATAATTCACATTTCTTTTCAAGGGCAAAAAGAGAAAATAATTAAACCTTTCCTGATGCAGGACTTAATTTTCTACAAAAGTCTGTGATAACATCTCTAAAATAATAATAGGACAGAATAATAACAACAGAATAACAGAGTTGGAAGGGACCTTGGACGTCTTCTAGTCCAACTCCCTGCTCAGGCAGGAAACCTTATATCATTTCAGACAAAAGGTTGTCCAATCTTTTCTTTAAAACTTCCAATGTTTGAGCATTCATAACTTCTGGAGGCAAGTTATCCCACTGATTAATTGTTCTAACAGTCAAGAAATTTCTCCTTAGTTTGAGGTTGCTTCTCTTAAAATCTAAGAGTCTGATGTCATTTTATTCTGTTGCTTGAGTTTGTGCTATCTTGAATTCTAGTATCCCATGGTCACTCTCACCCAAGGTTCCTGCAGTTTCAACTCCCTCTATCACTGTTTGTAATAATTAAGTCCAGTATGGCTGTCCCTCTAGTTCCATCCTCTACCTTTTGGACAACAAAGTTGTCAGGTAGGTTAGTTAGGAACCTATTTGATTTCTCACTTGATGCATAATTCATTTTCTAATTGATATCAGGGTAATTGAAGTCCCCCATTACTATTGTAGTGTGTTTCCTACATATGTTTGTCAGTTGGTTGGCAAAAAGGGCATCAATTATTTGTGCTTGATTGGATCGCCTATAATATACACCTATGCCCATGCCATTCCTTTTTTTCTTTTATCCTGACCCATATACATGGTCTTACTTTATATTGACTATATTATTTTATTTTATATTGACACTATGCATGGTCTTGTAGTCCAACCCCCTAGTTAGGCAGGAAACCTTATACCATTTCAGGCAAATGGTTATCCAATATCTTTTTTGAAAACTTCCAGTTTTGGAGCATTTACAACCTCTGGAGGAAAGTCATTCCAATGATTAATTGTTCTAACTGTCAAGAAATTTCTCCTTAGATCTAGGTTGCTTCTCTCCTTGATTAGTTTCCAAACAATGGTTCTCGTCCTGCCTTCACATGCTTTGGAGAATAGCTTGACTCCCTCTTCTTTGTGGCAGCCCTTGAGATATTGGAACACTGCTATCACATCACCACTTGTCCTACTTTTCATTAAACTAGACATACCCAATTCCAGCAATTGTTCATTGTATGTTTAGCCTTCATCATCTTTTTGGCTCTTCTCTGCACTCTTTCTAGAATCTTAGCATCTTTTTTTTGTATCATTGTGACCAAAACCAAATGCAGTAGTCCAAGCACGGTCATACCATGGTAGTATATAGTGATATTTGCCTAGAATTGGGTTGGTTTTAGAGTCCAGTCCCCTAATCACCTTTGTTACTCTTCTCTGCACTCTATCTAGAGATATTTATCCCCCAATTCCCATAAATATCCATAAACAATGCTCAGAATAGATAAAGAAAAAGAATGTGTAAAACTTTAAGTAAAGCAGTGCTCCATTCTCTACAGATGTTTCAGATTCCATTTCTAAAGATATCTGTCTTTCAGTTCCCATTAGAATCCAAAGATTATGTTTCAGCATTCCAACTAACAAACTCCAAACCAATGTACTCTGAGACAAGCATTTTCTAAAAGTTCATTTTTATTAGAGTTGTCATATTGGCACATCTGGCAAAATCTGAATCTGAGAGTTCCAGGTTTTCCCTTCCCAAAAGAAAATAAAAAAATCCCTCCCCTGCATCCACCAGCCCATCACATGGTCCAATCAAATGTTATCCCAACCGGAGACCTATTCTGGCATAGGAACAAATTCCATGCCAGTGCTGATTTGGAATGGAGTCAATCTTGTGCTGCTATGTACTGCATTATTATAAGCAACCTCTGCAAATGGTAATAATTCATCCCAGTTTTCCTGTTGATAATTTACATAGCATCTAATGTATTGTTCCACCATGGCGTTAGTCCTTTCCTCTGCTCCATTGCAGACCAGTTGGAATGCTGAGGATAACCCTTGGGATGACCCAATAGGGCTTAAAAATTCCCTCTAGAATTTAGTGGTAAATTGTACTCTGTCTGATATTATTCTATGAGGTACTCTGTGTAGCCTATAGATATACTTCACGAATAGTTCTGCAAGCTTTTTTGCAGATGGAAGTCTTTTACAGGTTGTAAAGTGGGCCTGCTTAGAGAATAAGTCTATGACAGTCCAAATTATTGTATTCCCTCCACTTTCAGGTAATTCTACAAGAAAGTCCATTTTGATTTCTTCCCATGAATGTGTTGGTTCAGTGACTTGTTGGAGGAAGCCAGGGGTTTTTCCAGTTCTGTGTTTCATCATGGCACAAATTGAGCAGCTTTTTATATAGTCCTCGACGTCAGGTTTCATTTTTGGCCATCAGAACTGTCTCCTGATTAAATGTAGGGTTTTTAAGAACCTGAAGTGTCCCCCCAGAGGTGAGTCATGGATATGCTTTAGTACCATTAGTCTTAGGTTTGCAAGT
This sequence comes from Laticauda laticaudata, assembly GCA_004320025.1. Lineage (NCBI taxonomy): Eukaryota > Metazoa > Chordata > Lepidosauria > Squamata > Elapidae > Laticauda > Laticauda laticaudata. The sequence continues at coordinate 19,045 of BHFT01027398.1, forward strand.
ATATAAAATTTAATCCCTTTTCAATTGTTAATTTGGTTTGATGCTCCATAAACCAGGGATCAGTCAAGAGGGCTTCTTTCAACTCCATGGTCAATTTGTCTTCCAGACATCTGGGGTTGCGTTTGGCTTTGCCTCGAGTGGTAACTTGACCTGCTGATTTAGCTTCTGATATCAAATCTTGCATTATTTCCTTTCGGTGATTGTCAAACTGGAGTTTCCTGGACAGGGTGACCACCAATATGTTTAAAAATAAACATGTGTTTATTTTTAATTTTTCTCCGTGTTTGTAATAATGAATCTCTTATGAAATGTCTATTGAAATATACATGTGTTTTATATATATATAACATATATATATAACAAATTTACATGTGTTATATATATAATGAAATATACATACCCTTTTTTCTCCCACAAATATGTATGCCAGCCTTCATAACTGTCATGGCCCTCTATTGTTAGTATTTTTTTATCTCTTAATTTGATCCAATACTTAACCCAATTTAGTATCGCTGCTTGGTAATATAATTCTCAATCTGGTAACCCCAAACCACCTCTGCTTTTACTATTTTGCATCAACTTTAGTTTAATGCATGCTTTCTTAACCAGCCAGACAAGTTTTATTGCTATTTTATTTAGTTCATTAAAAATGGTTTCCCTAATTTTATCAGAATCATCTGGAAAAGATACATCAATTTGCGTACAGTGTTCATTTTCAGCACTGCAACTCTGCCTAATATTGATAATTGTATTTTCCCCCATATTTCTAATTATCTTCTAGTTTGTTCAATGAATTTAGAATAATTATCTTCTTTTATTGATGAGCACCTAGGAGATAGCTATATTCCCAAATATTTATTTTTTTTCCACTTTGTAATCCCAATTTGCTTTGTACTTCTATTTTTTTTTAATTTGCAGTGCAGTTTTTAATTATCAATTTTATTTTGTTTTTATTTATTTTCAATCCTGCAACTTTCCCAAATTTTTCTATTTTTTGAAGTAATATTGGTCCATTGTCAATTGGATCTTCCACTATGAATACAAGGTCATCTGCAAAGGCTTGGACCTTGTATTCTTTGTTTTTAATTTTAATGTCTTTTATTCTTAAATTCCATCTGACTGTGGCAATAATATCTGTAATATCTCAAATGATAGAATAAATAGCAGAGGTGATAGTGGGCACCCTTGTCTCACTCCTTTACCAATCTCAAAGTCCTCTGTACGTTCTCCATTCATGAGTATACTTGTTGTTTGAGTAGAGTATATAGCTTGTAATGTTTTTACTATATTGATACCAAAATTCATTCTTATTATTTGTTGAAACATAAATTTCCAATTATGATTATCAAAAGTCTTTTGTGCATCTAAAAAGATTAGTGCTGCTTCCTTTTCAGGGTGCACTTTTTGCTTGTTTAGGAACGAAGCTAAAATTTTATATTCTTTTCTAAGTTTTCTCATTCACTTTGGGATCTGCTTTAGGATCACAATTCATTTATCCTTGTAGATCATTGGCTCATCATCATCATCTTATAATCAATGTATTTCACATTTTTCCTCACAAATAACAGATAACAGATAATCAGAGTTGGAAGGGACCTTGTAGGTTATCTAGTCCAATCCCCCCACCCAAGCAGGAGACCCTATACCATTTCTAACAGAGGGCAGTTCAATCTCTCCTTGAAAGTCTCAAGTGATGGCACTCCCACAACTTCTGAGGGCAAGCTGTTCCATTGGTCTCACTGTCAGAAAGTTTCTCCTGATTTCAGGTTAAAATCTTCCATTGTTCAGGGTGTGGCTACTCTTTGTCTGGCCTATACATATATGACCTACCGTTGTATATCCTGGCTGTGTGTCTAGCAATCATCAAATATGTATTGCGAGACGAGGCTATCATAGACGCTCATCAGAGCGCTGAGTGTGTCTACCTCCCGACACACTCACGCGAAAGACTCTATACCTAAACTATCACTCTAAATAGCTGGTGAGACGCACCAGTCCGTAGATACCACATCACTCTCTTCTTGTAACTTTTTAGACTCACAAACATCTTCGATGTTTAATAAGTGATGAGGCAGGGCTGTGAGAATACGAGATCAAGTACTTGGGCTATAATAAATAGATTAGTCGTATGTATACGATTGGGTCGTCGAGCTGTGTCTATGTCGACCTCGATCTGATTTGACTCTCTCAATGACCTCTGAACACTCATCCACGTACAAGGAGTCACACTTGCTAGCTTTTTGGCACTGTGGCCTGCATCGCTCTAGGATGCGAGTGGCTCACTATTTGCATGGGTTGTCAACGGAGAGTACCGTTCAGAGATACATCGCATCTCTGTCGCGTTACTTAACTGACTATTAGAGGAGGCCTGCAGTGAGGTAAACTCCGAGAGGAACGCTGAGTATGGCACTTTTCGGTCGTGTTTTCATTGCCTAAATTGTAGGCGGACTTTGACTTTTCTCTACATTGAAATTACACTTTTGTAGACTATGGCCCAATGTTCCACCATCTGCAAAGACCATCCTGGATCTTGAGCCTATCTTCTCTGGGTGTAGCCTATCTCCTGCAGCTTAAGTATACTGCAAATTGGAAAGTTCCGCCTTGTAATAACCTCATTCTCAGTCAGTTAATGAACGTATATTTGCAACGAGTATCGGGCTAACGACGGCAACCTTGCTGGCACCCCCACTGCTTACTTCCTCCAGTAGACTAGACCTATTAAAGACTACTCATTGAGTATGCGCTTTCCCAGCCAGTTGCGAAGTCCATCTTAGTGCGTCGGTGCATCCTAATTCAACGTTTTTCAAGCTTCAACTAAGAACGTAGATTGTGATCTACTTTGTCGAAATCGCTTGCTGAAATCTAAATATGATTTTAAATCTATATGCTTTTAGTCATTTTTTTTCGCAACCCACGTGTGGATTTTTACCAATATTTCTTTTTGCATCCGCAAAAGTCCACCACTCTGGTATATGAGAACAATACTCTGATGACATTCTCCAACATCTTTCGGATTTATTGCTTGAGTACATTCTTGCTATTCTCTGTCGGGTCGGATAAAGCACCTTGTAAAACATCTTATAAACAAATTTTCTTTAAATGCTGTTGAATTGCTATTCTTATAATTTTGAGACCACAATTTGCCATTTCTCTAACGCATCAATCCTCATAATCCAAAATTCTTCTCCGCAAACCATATAGTTTCTTTAACTGGTTCTTCTTACTAGTTTAATTTCTAATAAATACTCCATACAATTTTTTAACCACCTTTCCCTCAGTACTTGTCAAATCATTATTCAATCCAGTCAATTTATTATAGAAACTTCTGCTTTAAAAGTCTCTTTCCATACTTTGCAATGTATTGCCATCAAGAAAACCAATTCTATCTCTTCATACTCGTTCTAGTTTTTGCATCCGGATCTAAAGTTCACCCTTTTTCATTCAACAAATTTCCCACCCCCACTAATTAACTGTTTGTTTCTTCTTATCATGTTTAGGATAGAAAAAACTTGGCTTTTCTTCACTAGTCATAAACCAGACATGGATTTTTCAATAATAACATTGTCTTTATCTTCTCCAAATTTAACCACAGAGACTTCCCGTATATGATGCCTTCTAAAAATTGCCCTGTAATTTTAGTTCCTTATACATACAAAAGGCTGCCACCCCAAAGAACATATCGTGTCCTTCTAATCCAACAATCTACCGTATTTTTAATGTTTCATCCATTCATCTAACAATGTCAAGTTTGTAGCTTGGTAGTACAAACTCGCAATTAGGCCAGAAGCCACAATCCTCCGTCTAATTCCACTCTTGTACACGATTTTTTAACTTATCTTTCGCTTCTTACCTTGCCATACTATATTTCAACACACAATTTTCGTTTCAATCTTCAAAGTTAGTCTTTCCAAGCCTCCAATTGTATTGTTTGAACACAGTATAGAAATTCTGGTGTAAAATATTCATTTTGATGTTGAACATTTCCCTTATTAGTGACAATTTGTAGGTTTCCCATTTCGTCAAGTCTAGTGCTATCTGTTGTTTAAGTTTAAATGTAATTGTCTCTTTTATCGTACTACAATCCTTTCTGTCAAATGTATCCCAACTACTTAACCTTATTCGTCGACTTCGAATTTCAAATACATCTGCAATTCTTCTTTTTGTCTTAGTAAATATTTTTTGTCAAAATCTTTGTCTTATCTTTGTTTATTCTAGGCCGACCACCTCTTACCATATGCCTCTATCTGTTTCCAATAGTCTTTGCGTGCTGTTTCTAGAAGGGTCTCTCTAAAACTCAAAGGCCAAGGTACATCCTCAAAAGCTAGCAATTTCAAATTCTTTCCCTTTTTAATTTTCATTACTTTTATACTCTTTTCATCTCTAATTTTCTATTTAACCACTTCCCAAGTTAAATATGAATACGCAGATGATAGTTGGGCAAACCTTGTCTTGTACCTTTTCCTTCTATGATAGCGTGTTAATTTCCCTTATCATTACTTCTGCCGTTTGCTGTATAATATTCGGTCTTGTATCGCTTGAATACAATTTCTGACAAAACCAGACATCTGTCCATAATAAATAAATAAACTCCACATTATCAAATGCCTTTTGTCACTCTAAAAGATATCAAGCCATCTATGTTTTTTGGGCGCTGATGCTGCTCATAATATTCCAAAGTGTCCCAATATTATCTCACATTATCTTTGAGTTTCGTCTCTTTGGCAGAAATCCGCCATTGTTGGTCAGATGAATAAAATTATTCTCAAATAATTTTTAAGTCTCTCCTGCACTATTGAGACGCGAAGGATTTTATAATCTGCATTTACATAAAGCAAATAGCGTCTATAATTTTAATTTTGTAATGATAGTCTCTTCTTTTGAATAAGTGTAAAAAAGGCTTCTGACCATAGTTTTAGGTATCTTCTTCTTTAGCATCAACTTCATCTCATCACTTCTAGCAACTGGACAGGCTTCACGCCGGATTCTTGCAATCCGCTTTTATAGAATTCTGCCGGACAGTCCTCTGAGGTCATACTAACATATAAGTTACATGTCACACTTATTTTCTTGTGGTACACTCACAACTAATTTAGTCACTCCCTCTGCGTTGAAGAATGAAATCAGATTGATTAATGGCCATGATCTGTTTTTAACAAACCTTGCTTGCTCAGTTATTACTTTACTTGTTTCTAGATTTGGCAGATCTGTTTTTTTATTTTCTTTTTCATACCTTCCCAGTTAATGTCGATCTTAGTCCTGATTGTCTATAAGTTCCTTAAGGTCTGTTTTTTTTTTTTCCTTTCCTTCTTTGCAAGATGGGCATATTCACTCTTTCTCACTCTCTGGTAGTTCCATGGTGCTCCAGATTTTTGAAAGAATATGGTGCAGTGGATCTCAGAATAGACCCTCGCAGCTTCTGTTTAAAATCTGGATGTATCAATCAGAGCCTTGATAACTGTGTGTTTTCATCAAGATCAGCCAAGTGTTCCCTTACTATTTGTTTTGCCCGCTTATTTTTAATTTTATTTCTGGTCTGTTTTTTACAGTTTATTTTTTGGTGGGCTTGAGTAACTAATCTTCTTTTCTTGTGTGAAGAAGGATGCTCAAAGGGAATTGAGTTAAGCCATCTTCTGCTTTCTCTCTGTTGCCTGTTATTTCCTTGCAATCTCTCTCCTTTAGTGGGACCGACTGTTTCTTGATTTTTTTTTTCTTTTATTTATATGTTGAGGAATTTTTTTATTATTATTAATCTTTAACTTTGTGTTGCAAGTCTTTGTTCGTCTTGCGCTTTCGTATCAAGCTCACTTCAATTTTGCAGATTCTTGAGGTATCTGCTTGATATTCTGCTTAGTTGTACATCCTTCCTTTTCGCATTTTTTGTACTTGTCCTTTTTTTAACTTTCAATTTGCAGCGAGATCTTTGTGGACACCATCCGCTGCGGTCGTTCTTCTGGATTCTTTTTTTTTATTTTTTTCTTTTTTCTCAGTGGTATTGTGCTGGTCTGGGTTCTACTGATCATACTTTTCTACCAGTTTTCCGAAGATTCTTGAGTTATTTTCCCCTTTAGAATTTTCATTCCATGGCATAATTATCTCAAATTCTCTCTGAGTTTCATTGAAATCAGCTCTTTTAAAATCCAAGACTCTTGTCATTATGTTCTGTTGCTTGTGTTTGGCTGTTTATGTGAAATTCTAGTATGACATGGTCAAACTAGCCAACCCCACAGGATTCCTGTAGTTTCACTCCCTCTATCACTACTTTTTACTCTGTTTGTAAGAATTAAGCTCAGTATGGCTGTCTCTAGTTCAACCTCTACTTTGGACAATAAAGTTGTAGCTAGAGTTGTTTAGGAACTTTATTTTGATTTCTCACTTGATGCAGAATTAGTTATGTTCAATTTGATATCATGGATAATGAAAGTCTCCCATTACTATTGTATGTGATATTTTCTGCATATGTTGTTAGTTGGTGGCCAAAGGAAGCATATACTATTTTTCTGTTGATTCGAGTGGGCTAGTAATATTAATACTATGGCATGTCATCCATATCTATTTCACTTTTATAATTGACCCATAAGCATTCTATAGAGGTTTTTTCATCTGTTGGTTTCATCGCATTTCTGCGATAGAATAGTGTTCGTGCCACTTTACATAGCAGTGCACTCCACCTCTTCTGTATTATAGGTATGTGGTTTTTTTTTTTTTTTAATAGTATTGTTATCACTTACTGACCAGTATGTTCCAGTCATACGGGTTTCATCCCACAATTCTGTTCCAACTATATCATATTTAACTTTGCCTGCATTTAGTTGTTCGAGTTCAGACTTTGCTGCATTATATATATAGAGACACTTGAGATCTTTATCGACACTCGTTTATACTGTCTACATAACCTTCCTGCCTGCCCCTATTTTCTTGCCACCTGTTTGATTAGTGCACATGGTATGGCAGCTCTCACTATTAAATTGCTTGGTTTTGGTTGGCATCAAAGGTTTGATAATGCTTTCACATGCACAAACATCTATTTTAACATGCATTGGTAATACTTATTATTTAGGTTGCTGGATACAGAAATTGTTCTGAATCCAAACTTAATACGTCTGTCCCCATGTTTCGAGTTTAAATGTTTATCCAGGAAATAATGTGAATTTAATACCAGTAACTCAATCCCGATTCCTCTTAATGAAGATGTAACCACATTCTTTATGTAGCAAGTTATTAAGTATTGACCATTAGCAGAAACACATCAATGACTAATAAAACCAAAGCCTTCCTTTTACACCACTCCCTTAGCCACACATTAAACTCTGCTATACACTACCACTTTTTGTTCCTTGTATACTTGTAGAACCTCTGAAAAGGTAAGCCTACAGCCCATATTACTAAGTTCATATTCCAAAATCTGGAAGTCTTTCTGAGCAGAAAGTAAATCCTTTTGGGACAGATCATTTGGACCAAGTTGTATAACAGCATCAACATCACAGTACTCGATGGCATTCTTGACTATCTTAAGAATACACTTCTTATCTCTGCTGGCAGTAGCACTTGGTAGACATCTGACCTCTTTCAAAACTTCAGTATCCTTTCCTAAATTTACATCCCTTACAATTGAGTCACCAACCAGAAGGTGGCTTCTCTTTTTGGATGTCTTGCTCTTTTTGTGTGACTGGTGCGTAATACCTGATTCACACTTTCTCCTTTCCAAAGTAAGTTTTTTTTCTAGGACCATGATCCCCAGCTTACTTGAGTTATCATTATCACAGCTACCTTGACCTGTCACATTAGTGTCCCTATTAAGGTCAGAAAGGTCACTGTATCTGTTGTGCTGGGACATAACAAAAGCTTTGTGTTTATGGTCCACAGCTCTCACCCTACCAGATCCCACAGTTGTCCATACTGCCTTTTCCTGTAGGATCTTTGTGGTAGTGGGGGCTGATAGCATAGCAGCTCAAGAGATGGTTGAATTGGGCACTGAATGGAGAGCACAGATTAGGGATTCTAGATAGGCAATCTGTCCGTGTAGACTGGTAATATTTTTACAAAGAGGACAGTATCCAAGTTTGAAAAGAGTACTGAGAAAGATAGCTATAAAACAAATATTACACTGAACTAAGTCAGTCATTATGAAATAAAATAAAATCACAATCTCAAGCACACTTACCCTAAAAGTCTTATTGGTATTCTTGGTTTATAGTTATATGATTTGCGTGCCTAATAAGCATGCGGGCCACTATCTTTCTCCTTTCTAAACTCACCCTCTGCTTCCTTCACAAGCCACCAGCAACTCCTCCCACAACCTCTGGAAATTTGAAATGCAATGGAAGAAATTCAAGCTGCCTCTTTCTTTTCTACTCACCCTCTGCTTCCTTCACAAGTAGCCAACAGCTCCTTCCACAACCTCTGGGAATTTGAAATATGAATCTCCCTTGGCAGTTTGTTTCACTTTGCATAGTTCGTATGGACCCTATAGACCTCATCCAATTCTCTTGTGATCTCTTGTTGGTCTCGTTCCAATGCTTCTGCAATCAGTTGCATCATTGTGGCTCCCAGGTCCTCCTCTTTCATTTCTTGCACATTTTGGAATCACAAATAGAACACTGCAAGCTCCCTCTCCAAGTGAATTATTGAGTCCTCCAGATCTCTGTTCATTTCCATCACTTTCCTATCCATTGCTTCCACTTTTTTTTTCACTTTGCTCTGCTTTTACCTCTATGTTTTTTTTTATTTTTTGTTCATTGTTTTCTATCATTTGTTATATTGTTTCTATTTTTCCATCACATTTTTGGATGTTGCCTTTCATCTCCCCCATTTCTGTCTTCAGATCAATATGATTTGCTGACATTTTTTCCTGTACTTTGAGCATCATTTCTTGGATGGATAGCAGCGTTGCTTGCATTGCTTGCATGTTAGAAGAGTTACTCACCTTGTCTGCAGCCAACATCCCCTCTATTGTTTTATGTTCTACTGGGAATGCAATAGATGCTGCTGAGCTTGAAATTGCTTTCTTTCCTTTTAAAGTTGTTGTTATAGTTGTCATATTTAAATCAATTCATTTAGCATTTAAAAGTAGCAATTATTAATCATTAATCAAACTCTCTTTCTTTTTCCAGTTTTTATACAGCCTTCCTGTTGGTATGTCTTTTTGCTTTGTTACCTTCTATTACATCAGCTATCTTTCCTGTCTTTTGGAGTCAATATGGTCACTTCATTTCTCAGTCCAATTCTTTTACTGTGTCTTCTTTCTTCTGATCTTCACTTGTAATGTCTACCACAAATCCCATTTCCACAATCTTTCAGTCCTCCAATCCAGTACTCAGATTCCATTACAACACTGTTAGGTAACCAAATCCCATTGGCTTTAGTGTTTTATCTTAAGTCCTATGCTCTCCCCACTGGATTGCTGCTTCTCAAATGGGCTTCCACCTCCACTCCGAGATTCACAGTTCTGCTGATCAACTTTCAATTCTATCCTCATTGATGATCATTCTCTGCCTCCACATAATCACATTCAAGAATTGATTCAATATCGATGCTGCTGTAGCTATTATACCTTCCTCATTCAAAGTGCTTGCTGCAGCTTCGGTCTGCCTATAATAGCCAATCACTCACATGCTGGAGTTTGCAAAGTTTCCTTGTGGTGTCGCAGGCAGTCATCCTCCATCTGCTTCCACATCGAGCTTCTTCATGTTTTCACCAATCCCTCCAAGATCTGCATGCCCCACAGGGGGCCTCCTGATATGCAGATTGGGGATGAAAAGACGGAGCCCAATCTTTCCTCTTCACACCACTGTGGTGCTGCAACTGGAAGTCTCACAGTAAATCAGTTCTGATGGTCAATTAAACTATAATACAGATAGGTTTGAAAATGTTATTCTCATACAAGGTTCCTTTTTAGTAATTAAGGTTTGCAATGTACAGTAGAATCTCTGGTCATGAATTCTTCTGACTATGACCAAATCAGGTTCTGACCAAACAAATTTGCAAAATTTTTGAATCTGGTCATAAACACCATATTCGGGTGGCAATCAAACACAATTCCTGAAGACAAAATATTAGAAGTTGAAGAATTCACCAAAGTTATGGAATGAATTATGATTGTGATGAGGGGTTCTACTATAAGTCTCTTCTCTAGGATACTTTTTAATGTCCTCCACTCCTTCCATCTTCTCAGTTGTATTTATTCTGCTCATAGACAATCCATACATTTGTAGCATTTGGAAACATCCACAGATATGATGTCAAGTGTGGCTGGACAACTCAATGTGAAGAAGAACAAGAATGTGAGGCATGATATTCTTCATGTCAGGTGGATATCTGTCCAACATTTCACCTCAGGAAGTGCTCTCTGACAGGGATGGGACTGACCCAAAGTCACTCTTCAGGAACTAATGGAGGAGTAGGTGATTAAGAAAATATTGGAATGTGCAGAAATGAGTAGGTTAACATTGGAAATTAGAGAACAAGAAGAAATGGAGTCTTATAAGATTTGGGATCTACCTTACAGATGGTTGGAAAATAAAATAAGAAATTGAATAGTATTGTTACAATGATATACTGATATATAATGTTGAATAGGCTATAATATGAATATAAACTCAGTAAGAAATGTATACAAATATTATTATGTGCACTAGATATATGTAGTCAGTCAACACTGTGTAACTGAAAGATGGTTTTACTTGTTGTGTTTGTTACAAAAATAAAGAAGTATTTACAGGGAAAAAAAAAAAGAACTGAGGAGGACCAGAAACTGTGCTTCTCTATTGCTGGCCCAGCACATCAACCAATGTCCCACATCATTTTTGCATACAGCAAATTCAAGGATATAAATCCAAGAAAAAGGCCTAGAAAATAGATTTTATTGAAAACACAAAACTATATAAAGTCAATCAATTCTAATAATAAGCCAACTTCTCTGAAATTACCCATCCCCCAATTTTCATCACTGATAACCTAGAAGTAGGGAAGAAACTAATTTAATCTCTATCTGAATCTTTACTTATATAATATTGTACAAACATTAAATACAAATTAATTTATTCATCTCTCATTACCTATATTAAAAGCAAGGAATATTCAATAGGAATTTCACAAAAATCTGTATCTATTGTATAATACATATTACATAGACATACATTGTTTTAGAGAAGTTCTTCAAGGCAATGTTAGATGAAGCAAATGCATTTCAAATGAGATTATGATGGCATAGGTTTTCACTCACAATTGGAAAAACAATTCTATAATCCAGAAAACAGGATTTGAAATATATACCAAAGGAGGAAATAAACCAAAAATGTGAGGAAAACTCCCCATCACTGTAAACGCATCTGATTTTCAGCAAATAAGGATTTGTGCATGTGGAAGTAGGAATTATCTTAACTAATTGGGAGGATGCTAGATTGAGGAAGCTAATAGAAATGTAAAACTGAGAAGAGAAACAAGGCACCATCAGATCTGAGAATTTGTGAACAAAGAAGAATGCAGACAGCAGCTTTATAATGGGAATATTCATGTTAGAATAGAATAGAACACAATAACAGAATTGGATGGGACCTTGGAGGTCTTTTAATCCAACCTCCTGCCTAGACAGGAAACCCTAAACCACTTCAGACAAATGATTATCCAACATACTGTTAAAAACTTCCAGCGTTGGAACATTCACAACTTCTGGAGGCAAGTTGTTCTGCTGATTAATTGTTCTGTCAGGAAATTTTTCCTTAGTTCTAAGTTGCTTCTCTCCTTGATTAGTTTCCAACCATTGATTCTTATCCTATCCCCAGGTGCTTTGGAGAATAGCTTGACTCTCTTCTATGTGGCAGTCCTTAGAGATTGGAACAGTGCTATCATGTCTCCCCTTGTCCTTCTTTTCATTAGACTAGACATACCCAACTCCTGCAACCATTCTTCATGTGTTTTAAGGGCCTGTCACATAGGCCGACGGATGCAAAAAGTATGTAAAAAGGACATAGCGGACGAGAAAATTTTCCATCCTTTTCATCCATTGTTTCCGCTCCTCAAAAGAGCCCCAAATTTGTATAACAGAGCGGACAACAATGGAAAGACTGGACGGGGAGAGGACGTAACCAGGATGTAAAGCGGGTGCTCCACGGAAGCCTAGAGGATGGAAGCGGATGGAGAGTGGATGGACATCCGGCAAGCTTTCCGGGGGAGCAAAGGCGAAAGTGGAGCGCACAGCAGAAAGACACGAGGCAGAGAGGATGCTAGCGGATGACGCGGAGCAGAGCGGATGACCTAGGGCGGATGCCTAGTAGAATCCTAAGAGATGCAAAGCATTCCACTGCAACATGCGGGGAGGATGCAATGCATCAAGCCCCGCTGGATAAAGATGCAGCTCGCAAGCAGGTCACCATCACAGGAAAGACCTGCTGCAGACACACTCTCCAGCCAAAAAAACCATGGGGAAGAAGGAAGCCTCAGCATCTTCTGCCAGCCTGGCAAAAAAGGCAGGGCACCAATCCACCCCTGCCGCTGACTCTGCTTCTGCTTGGGGCTTGCTGCTGCTCGGGCTTGACTGCTGGTGCTGGGCTTCTGTGGTGCTTACCTGCTGGCGCTGATTGTGGTGCTGGTGCTTTTCTGCTGGTGCTTACTCTGCTGGAACTGCTCCTGGCTGCTGGTGCTGCTGGTGCTGGCTGGTCCTGCTTTTGCTGCTGCTGTTGTTGTTGCTGCTGCGGTGGTGGTGGTGGTGTGGTGCTGTGGTGGAGCAGCCTAGAACCACGAAAGCCCCTGCTGATGAGGCCCAGAAGGCCTGCCAGAGGGAGGAAGAGGCATACGCAGAATAGGGAGAGGAGGCAATACTCAATCGAAGAGGAACATGAGGATGAAAGGTGCTCCAATGCTGAAGGGAGAATGAGTACGCTCTGGCAGAAGGGACACAGGCTCTATTGACAACCAAGAGGAAGCAGGTGGCTTGGAGAGAGAAGGCGGAGAGCCTGGGCTACACTTCGGAGGTCCTCCCATTCGGTGGTGGAACAGCATGCCACTGGTACAGGAAGCTGCCACCTCAAGAAGTCTGGCCAGGCCACGGTCAATCTTCACCGACCAGGGAGACCTACATGATGGCCAATGCAGCCTTCTTGGAAGGTAAAGATCTGCCACTGAGGAGCAGCCCTCTGTCTACCTCTCTCTAGGCAGCCACAGAAAGCCAGTCCTCTTCTGACCAAGAGTCAGCTCCTGTGTCCAGCCGGCATACCACCCTCAAACAAACCGCAAGCCTTCCTCACTACGTCAACGGACAGACCCTCAAGGGGACTGTCCGATATGCACAGTACCAGGTGATAAAGGGAGGATCCCCGGGCTTTCTGCACACCCTCCAGGCCCAGCTGAACCTGCTCCGACCCAGTGATGTCCACAGCCATTCAAGGCTTTTCCATAGGCCCTACCTACGAAGGCACGGCTTACCAGGAGTTCCAGCAGCACAGGCAGCCCTTCCCAGTCCAAGGCAAGAGGTTCAATCGAACACCACGATGCACCGATGCCACCAATGCCACCAATGCACTGAACCGGTCACAAGATGCCATCCGACGCCACAGATGCCACCGCGCCAACCAGATCCCACCCATGCCACAGATGCCACTCATGGCCCACAGACGTCACCCATGCAACAGATGCCACGCCATATGTCGCCTCACCGTCGCTCACTTGCAGACGCAGACAGCCCCAGTACACTCCTACTTCCTCCACCCCAAGCCCAAGCCCGTCCTCAGAAACATCTGTCATCGCGTCTTGGGACTTGACAACCCCATGTCATGGAAGGAGGGAGCTCTCAACATCAATGGACCTGAGCCAGCTCTCTGAGAGCTTCCTTCCACACACCATCCTGTTGTCCTCTCGGAGACAAGTACCCCATTGTGCCTCGACCCCACTCCAGCAAACAGCCACCTCAACAGCACCTGCACCCTTCACCCCTGAGACGATGGGCACGCCTCAGAGTGACTGAAAGAGCGCCAGAACTGGTTGCTACCTGTTGACTTTAATCTTTGCTTGGGACACTTTACTTGGGTCATTTGCTTTTACAGTTTGTTTTATTAATAAAGTTTAATTCTTTTGGGCCTTTTTTTCCCCCCCCAAAAAAACCACCCTTGGGGGGTTTTCAGTTCTTTTTAGAAAATAAAAGTCTGGTGGAAACTTTAGAAATGGTTTAAGCCTTTGCAATGCTTGGGGATGGGTAAGGATAACCTGTGGGATGGACAGGGATACCCTGTGGGATGGGTATAGCAGTGGGAATAGATAACCTCAGTGCAAGCATAGTTGGGACTTGTAATGGTCCACTCTCCCAGGTGCCCCACACCTATGGTCCTTCATTATCAATAACAATGTAATCATTCATCCACACATTTCAACATAACACAATCTTATTAAATGCCCTGTTCATGTAGTCCCACTCAACATACAATGGCCCACTCATCAGTGTGATGAGACAGGGCTGAAGGAAGCATCCATTAATCATCTTACGATCACTGTCTTGCCACTCCACTACTCCAGCTGGGGAGTTGCCCCAGTGTTTCAGGAGTTGCGCATGTCTTCTTCCTTCACATGACAGCTCTGTTTGGCCTTGCATATCCATGTATCTATCAGGTTTTGCCTTGCTCCAATTCCCCAGGCTGCATGTCCTCATTGCCTTGTTGGTGGTCCACAAGCCTGTTCTGCACACTGGGTAGCAGGTGCACATGAGAATGTGCAGGATGCCAGCAAGCTTCCATGATGTTCCTCACGGTCCTCTAGGTGATGCTGCATGGGTGGTGAGAAGTACCTGGAACCTGTTGGCCCAGAATGCAAAGGCATTCTCCACCACCCGTCTTGCCCTGGACAGCTGTAGTTGAAGATCCTATCTTACGGGTGAGAACATCTGGAAGTGTAGGGCTTCATGAGGTAGGTTCTGAGGGAGAAGGCATCATCCCTCACAGATGAAGTAGGGCACATCTTGTGTGTGTGGCAGGAGTGTCTGGATCTGGGAAGGCCATAAAATGAGGGTTGTGATCTAGCTATCCTGTGAGGTGACTGGTGCTTTGTATAACCTGGGCATCTGAAGTGAACCCCGGTTGCCTGAAGCATCGATGTACATGAACTTGTAGTCAGCAGCAACCATGGGCCGACGAGGATGATGCTGAAGAAGCCCTGTAGTTGTTGATAAGTTGGACCCTGACTTGGCTTGGATCTTGCAGGCCACGTGCTCCCATCTATGGCTCCAACAGTGTGGGGGAGTTTCCCTTCTGATCCTGTTCTGCAACTTTCTCCAGCCTCTTCAGTGGAGGGCACTGGAGGAGCTCTCCATGTATTTTCGATGATGGCCTGCACACTTCTCTGACACAATGCTGATGGTATTGTGTGGCACCTCCAGGCATACTCATGCTCCTGTACCATGGTCCCGTGAGAACCAGGTTGGTGCAGTCAGTGCAACCTTGAGGCCCAGGGTCTCAAGGCTGGGCTGGAAGTTGGTGTTTGCCTTGATCAACCTGGGTCTCACACTCCATCCCTTTGTCAAACATGGCTGGCGGCATCCTCATGAAATTCTGAAATGCACGAGAGTCTTCATTCCTCAGCTCCACCAGCCAATTTTTTCTTATACAGTCCCGTACTCGCTCTTGCTTGCGATCCATCTTCGACCAGACACTTCTTGGCTGCCCTCCTTTTCTTCCGTGTAGAATAGGTGAAAAGAGCCTGTAGAGGACTTCGCATGCAAAGCTGCCAAATGGAGTGGGTGTGATGATGCCATGGTGGAGAGACTGGATGCTGTGGAAGAGCACAGGCCAGATGAGGCTGCAGAGGTCTTGTCAACTGCAGGGCTTGCTTGACTGAAAGTGGGATCCGGGGTGATTTCTCCCCTTTTTAATAGGAATGTTAGGGATAACAGTGTTTGCCTAACTAGTTTAGGTAAAATAAGTAATCCTGGTTATGGTATGTTAAAGTGACTGTAACTTTAACTGTGGGAAGAGTCATTGGGGAGTGGTTATGACACTCCTTAAAAGGAAGCCAAGCCTCTGCGTGCTCGCTCTCTGGCTCTCTGGCTCTCTGGCTTTGAGATTCCCAATTACTGCTTGGAAGACTGCCATTGCTTCGCACAGGAGAGAGAACAAAGGACTGATATGTAAGTGACTGACCCAGGAATATTCTACATGGACTTTGCCTAATTGAATTCCGCCTGAATGGACCTGACTTATGAACACAAGACTACTGGATCTGTTATTTGACTATGTATATAAATGTAATACTATATTTGTGATAACACAAGCTTATCTGGTTTTAATGTATGTAACTAAACATACAAGCTTAGGCTCCTCATTATCTGTATGTCCTATCTGACTTACGCTGCAACATTCTGTTTTTGCTTGTCTCCCTAACCCTGGGTTGGGAACCCAGGCCTTAACACTGGTTATGGGCCCAGAGGCTGCAAGTCCACTTAAACTAGGATAAAAGCAAGATTTATGTAAAGAGTGAAGAGTTTGTGTTTGTTATACATTAACAGTAAACAGACAGCGTGTTTTATTTAATTATAGTTTATATACATATAATATGAAAACATGGCACAAGTCAATCTACAAAGTTTGTCCCTTAATATCCAGCTGGATGGAACAAACTATGTATCATGGTCTACAAAATGTAGCTCTGACCTTCTACGAGTGAAGATTTGTGGAACATAATTGAAAATCCACCAACGTAGCAGAATGGGATGCCAGAGAATGAGGAAGACAGACTAAAGATAGAAGAATTTATGCATAAAAATCAACAAGCCATTTGCATATGGGTTAACATTAACTGATCAACAGCTTGTTTATACCCGGAGAGAACACGGCTCTCGGGTGTTTTGGCAAGAAGCTGAAAAGAATTTATGTTCGAGATCAATGTTTAGTGCTCCATAAATCTAACACGGAAGCTTTTCAGGACGCATCTCCAAACAAATGGTGATATGCTGAGTCATTTAAAACTATGGCAAAAATTTTCAAGAACTGCACAGAAGAGCTTATTTTTCTCTGAAACTACACCCAAGTCTAACATAATTCCTATCTTCCTGATGAAAAAGTTATGATAACTTCGTAACTTCACTTGAAATTTTGCAAAAGAAGTTTAACTTTAACTGATATAAATGGCAGATTGATTGAAGAGGGCCCAGAAGAAGGCTTGAAAGAGATGAATTAAGGAGGGAGCAAACCTCAAAAAGAAGATTAATGAATCTCCTACTGCATACGCAAATTAAAAAAGTGTTTTTAATTGTGGAGGAGAGGACATTTGGCAAAGATTTTGTAAAAAAGGCAAAGCGCCAGAACCGGCCGGAATACAAAGTCACCAAAAGATAATAAACATTTAGAGTAGCCATGTATACTAACGGAGCGTAAAATAAATTTATGGGTGGTTGACAGTGAGCTCCCATTGTATAACAAATGATAAAGAAATTTTATTAAAATGTCCCAGAGTACACAGCAGATATCGTTTAGCCAATGGCTGGAAAACTGAAAGATAAAGGTCAAGGTAAGCATATTGTTCTTTTATAAAAGAGAATGTAAAATGTTATATGTACCACAACTTAAGTCTAATTTAATTTCACTTTAGAATTTTGGTTAATCTAGGGATATGTAGTTTACATTTAAGGGAGATAACTGCACTAATTGAACAAGAAGATTAGAGAATTAACTGCATCTTTAAGAGGTGAATTTATGTGTTAAATAAATAATGGTTTAAAGGTGCTAACACATTTAATGAATAAGAAACCTCATGACGAATGTATTCCACTTGTTACATCGAAGGTTAGGGCATTTAAATTTTTAAAAATGCTTAAGAAAACTGTTTGAATTATCTAAGGAATAAATTTGATCTTGGTAATAAGATATTTGCAATGTATGCCTGTAATCAAGTAAGAGCAGGGTTATAGCAGCTAATAGAGTTGATGGATTTACTACTAAACAGAGCTTTAAGAAGTAGTATTTGCTGATTTAATAGGTCCGACAAAACCCCAGTGGTAGGAGGAGCTCGTTAACTACTAAGTATATGGACACTATTCTAAGATATGGTTTTGCTATTTAATGAAAAGCAAAACTGAAACATATCAAAATCTCTTTAATTGGATGAAATTCGCAGAAAGAAAAAACTAAAAAAGCAATTAGTAAACTCTATAACAGATAATGGTACAGAATTTACAAATAATAATCCAGAACAGACTAAGAATGTTAGGTATTTCAACATAAAACGTCATGCACCATAATAAGGCCACAACAATAATGCCTTTATAGGAGAGAAGAGGCCAAACATTACAAATCAATGGCACAACTATGATGTCTGATTCAGGATTACTGACAATTATGGGGAGAAGCAATAATGTGTGGTAATCATATATAAATAAATGTTGTTATTCAACACAGGATGCAATTACCATTCACACTGTGGCATGGTACAAAACGCTGATTTAAGTTCATGCACACATTTGGAGCACACAGCATGGGTGCATATCCCTACACAACTTAAGACACAAAGACAGCATCGACTAAAGATTAATTTTTGTCGGAATATACATTAATCATAGATTTACAGATTCTGGGAAACCAGGGTACATGCTAGAGTTTACACCAGTGCTAGTGCAAAATTCCTAGAACACGTAGGATGGACTCAATTGGAACAAGATGTAATTTATGAAAGTATAAATGAACCCGCCTACAAAGGCCACAAAGATGCAAATTTGTTATAAAAGCAAGTCCAATTAAGACAGAATCAAGATGAGCTAATAGGACCAGAACAAAAAGAAATACCTGATCAGGAGGAAGTACAAAATCAAGAACCATTATAGATGAAAAGTCCACTGCACGTCCTATAATACCTAGACGTACGACACGTGTAACTAAGCCACTGAACAGGTATCAAGCAAGTATGTTTGCCAAGTAGCTAAAGTTCCAACTAGTGTAGATGAACTTAGAAATGTACCTGGCAAGGATCAGGAGAATTGGCAAAAGGGCAATGCAAGAACTAAATTCATTAAGGTAATGAAAGTGTATGGAAGATGCCAATTACGCCCAGGACAAAAATCCATTGGGTGCAAATGGATATTTAAAATAAAACTGGAAATATGGGACTTGTTACCCATAAAGCCTAGGTTAGTAGCTCAAAGGGTTTACTTAAACTGCACTGTTAGGGGATAACAGTTTTGCCCTAACTAGTTTAGGTAAAATAAGTAATCCTGGTTATGTATGTTAAAGTGACTGTAACCTTTAAACATGTGGGAAAGAGTATTGGCGGGAGTGGTTATGACAACTCCTTAAAAGAAAGCAGCCTGCCTGCCGTGCTCGCTCTCTGGCTTTCTGGCTCCTGGCTTGACGATTCCAATTACTGCTTGGAAGACTGCCATTGCTCGCACGGAAGAAAGAGAGACAAAGGACTGATATGTAAGTGAACTGACCCGGATATTCTACCATGGACTTTGCTAAATTGAATATCCCTGAATGCGACTGAACTATATGACACAAGCCTACTGGACTGTTATTTGACTATGCTATATAAATGTAATAAACTATATTTTGTGATAACACAAGGCTTATCTGGTGTTTTACTGTATGTAAATAAACATACAAGCTTAGCTCACTCATTTATCTGTATGCCTATCTGACTTACGCTGCACATTCTGTTTTGCTTGTCTCCACTAACCCTGGTTGGGGAAGCCAGGCTTAACAGGAAATATAGGTTTTCCGCTAGGTGTCCCTTATTTGCATCCCTCTAGGCATCCTGCAGAACAATCCTAAATAATCCGAGATACTTCCTAAATAAACCGAACGGTTTTTTTCCATTTTAATGTTTTGTAATGCGAGCTGCATCCTTGCTTTCATCCTTTCTATGTCCGTGGCTAACTAATGAGCATGTCCCATTCCGCATTCCAATCCGTTCGCTCGTCTCTGTGTCCGTTTTCTGCTGGAGCGAATGCGAGTTGCGCAGATGCCGCAGTGATGCCTGAGCGGATATAGCGGACGCCTACGGATGACGATGGACATTTAACGGATGTTCCCCATATGCGTAGCGGATGTAGAATGGAGTGTTTGGATACTTTATCCGCTCAAATTTTTGTGCAGCTCAAACTTTTTGAGCGGGTGAAATCTCAATAGATGGATGCTGGATGGATAGGGAGTATGAAAACGTGACGCAGTGAGTACAGAAATGGATGCATCACGTTAACCAACGGATGGCAAGGTGTTTCTCTCCGTTTTTTACATCCTCTTTCATCCGTTGAATGCCTGTGTGGACCAGGATTTAGACTGCAGTTCTCTAATCATCATTGTTGCTTTTCTCTGGCAATCTTTTCTAGAGTCGCAACAATCTTTTTTTACCATCCGTGGTGAATCAACTGAATGCTGTATTCTCAAGTGTGGCTTACCAAGGCATTATGTTCATTACATGCCCCTGCCAGAATTCAATGAAATGGCTCTGACAAACATGTCTATGGAGATTCTCAGTCATGCAGGTTATGGTTGACCGATTAGAGATCAAATGTCTTCAATTAAAACTAGAACGCTGTTGCCTTTTGAAAGAAAGCACCTTGGATCTGACAAGCATTTTTGAATCCTATGTATTACTTAACCCATTAGTCTAACCCATTTCTTTTTGCTTTTTTTATAAATACATTTTTTATTGATTTTACAATTGAAAACAAATCAACATGCAATACACAAATGAAAGAAAAGAGGGAGACAAAAGAAGTTTAGATAAAAAAAAAATTATTAGATTAGGAAAAACAATTACAAAAATTCTCATTTTCAAGTTTGTAAGATCTTTTTTTTCCCTTCCTTAATTTTAATGCCATATACACATGCCTTAAGTCTTTACATATATGCTGTATATCACTCCTATGAATTTGTCCTATTCTCTTTTCCTACATAGTGTAAAGTCTATCTGTGGTTTAAGATACGCAAATTTATATCAGCATTTCCAGCTAGTAGTATATTGAGGTGTCTTTATTTTTTAATGCCAAGTTAATTTGTCCATTTCTGCACAGCTTGAAATTTTTTTTGAAGTGATCATCTCCTCTGAATGGAATATGAGGCTGCTCAACATTGGGCAAAAGTTAATCTGGCTGCTGTAAAATGTTGTATTGTAATTATTTCGCTTTTTTTTTGTATTTGTTTATACAAAGCCCTCCCTAACAGAAAAGACTCTAGTTTGTCCAATTCGACTGTTCTTTTGTTATTTCTTCCCAGCCAATTTTTAAATTTTCTGGCCAATATTTCTGAGTTGCTTCTGTAGCAGGACCACCAATATGAAAAAAGTTCCCACTTTTTTTTTTTTTTTTTGGCATTTCCATCATTTCAGACTCATATTGGGGCGTATTTTGGCTAATCTCGAAGGGGGGTGGCCATCTAATACAACATTTTATTGGCATTTTCTTTATATCTGCTTGATTTTGTAATCTTGTTTATTTCCACCTCAGACGTTTTCCATTCTATTAAAGTGATGCTACATCCTACATTCCTACTCCAGGCTATCATATTCCCTTTAACAATTTCTTCTTCTAATTCACTTGTAATAAATAATTATAAAATTTTGTTTATATTTCTTTTTGCTGACCTAGTAAAATTTTATCTAAATTGTTCTGGAGTTTGTTGTTGATTCCCCAAATTCTTTCCTATCCTGTCTATATCTGCTTTGAATTTGAAAGGTATGCGCACTGATCAATTTTTAATCCCCACTACTTGAAGTTCTTGCCCGATTTCAGATTTCGCTTGTGTATCTAATAAATCCTTATATTTTAATCATTTTAGTGATATCACATTGTTTGGGTGAATCATTCACTCCATGCTGATCCCAAAAGTAACTTTAAATAGTAGTTTTTTTCTGTATTTTTTTTCCAATTAGTTAAGTAATGAGTCCTAATTAGATGTCTATGGAAGTATTTCTGACTAACTTTTCTCTACATCCATAAAAAGCATGCCACCCTCTGTGCAAATCATGGACATTCGTAAAAATAAATTCTCATTGCCTTGTTGGTTTAAATTCACACCATTTCCTTTAACGCATACTAGAGAGGCAGTGAATATAATACAACTCCAATTTGGAAGTGCCAGCCCTCTCCTGCCTTCATATCTGCATTCCTTTAAAATTATTCTAGGTTTTCCTTGCCAAATAAAGTTTACAGTTATTTTTATAAGTTCTTCAAAAAAAATTTTGTATATTTGATTGGGATACATCTGGAATTAAATATAGAAATTTTTGGAAGAATATTCATTTTAATGGCAGCGATCCCTGCCTAATAATGAAAGTTGCAGCTCTACCCCATGTTTCTAGTCTTCTCTTTACTTGTTGCATTCATTTGGTCATAATTATTTTCCTTAAGTGTCTTGCAATGTGCTGTAATCATATTCCTAAGTTTTAACTTTTCCCTTTATCCACTTGTATTCCAAAATTTATCCCATACAGTTTATGGGATAACTTTATCCCATAAGTTTATCCCCATAACTCTTCTAAAACTTTTTTCTGTTTTCTGTTTAGATTTTAGTTCATAATTTTGTTTCTTTTCTTTTCTTCGCCTATTACTTTTGAGTCCTGCACCGCTCCAAATTTTAATTCATTCATCAATTTTTTGTACTCTTTCTATTGGTTCCTCAGTGAAAAAAAAAATCATATCATCAGCAAATGCTTGCAACTTGTAATTCTTCTTTCTTAACCTTTAATCCTTTTATATCTGAGTTCTTCTAATTCGCATTTTAAGCATCTTTATCAAAAAATAATAGGATTGGACCAAAGAAATATTTGTATCATAGGAGACTTCAATCCTCTATGCTGATTATCCAAAAAAGACCATAGTAATGGGGGGAAAGAATAAAAAGGGGAAAAGAGAGATTCTAAAAGATATGTAGGGAAATGAAATGAAAGGAGTTAAATTTTGGTTGCATATATGGAGAAGTAATCCCAAGAAAAATAATTGACATTCTACTCAAATCGCATCAAACTATGGGACACGAATTGACATGGCATGGATGAATGAGATAAAGGAATTGAAATTTTACCTCATGAATGGTCAGATATAATCCAATTCAGATAATATGGAAAGGTCAGGGAGACACCAAAGAAAAGCTGACGTTAAATACTCAATTAATCAGAGAAAAAAATATACTTAAAAAACTCAAGGAGGAATTAAATTATTTTTTAAAAGGAAAATTGATAATGGAGTAACTACGAAACAAAACATTTGGGATAACAATGAAGGCAATAATAAGAGGTCGACAATCTCATTATAACCACCAAGAGGAATAAGGAAAAATATTGCCAGCAAAATAGATTAAACAATTATTACAGAATACCCCAAAGGATTCGAAGTGCAAAATCAGATAATACTAGATATTAATTGAATTTAATTGGACAAGCGAATGATTTATAAATTTGATCAACTATGACAAACTATTTTAAGCATGCTAATAAGCGGAGATGGCTATTTTAATAAACTAAAAAAAAAGAAAGAAAAGAGATTGATACACCAGCTAATAGATGGAACGGGGTATATACAACAGGGAGATAGAACAGAACAAAGAAAAATGTCCATAATACTTGAAGACTATATAATTAAAGAAGAAGTCCAATGAAGAAGTAGAATAAGAACTATTTAGCATTGAAAGAAGGATAAAGCAATTGGGGAAAAAATGGTAGAACAATTAAACAAAGACATTACTTGGTTTGAATTGAAATCAGCAATAGAAAATTAGAAAAACAAAAAGCCCCCGGGGCCAGAATAGGGAATTCCAGGGAGTTGTACAATGGCAATTGCAGAACAAATTGGACCTCTTATGGTGGAAGTTTTTAATGATGTCTTATTGGCAGCCAGGATGCCGGACTCATGAAGGGGAGCATTGATTTCGCTGATCCCAAAGGAGGAATCGGATCTTTGATATATAAACAATTATAGGCCAATTTCACTATTAAACACTGACTACAAAATATTCACCTCCATTAGAGCAAATAGACTAAAAAGAATATTAAACGTGTATATACATGAAGATCAAAATGGATATCTCCCGACCAGACAGATTAAGAACAACTTAAGAATAGTATTAGATGTCTTAGAATTTTATGAAGCCCATCCTGAGTCTAACCCATTTCTTTGTGGAACCCTCTGATAGAAGAGAAGAACATGCTTCTCTGCTAGTGTGCATGATGGAGCCCATTAATCAGCTTATATTAATACACCATTATATTATTATATTAATAATATAATCTTACATTAATAAATTTTAAACCATTATTTTGGTACTGAAGTCCAAATCAATATCTAAAGGTTTGGTTAATTTGACTTATCTCTTGTAGGTTTGCCATAAGAGAAGTCCTTCTCCTTTATACTAAGATTTCTTCCTCTGAGTCTGGAAAACATATGACAATAAGATATAATTTGGAAAAGATAGGCTATTTTTTGTTCTTCAAAGCAGTCATGGTACCACTCTCCCCCAAAGTAATATAGATACTGAATGAGCATTATAGTCCATGCAGTGGAATAAGAAAGAGGTATTCCTATCCCAAAGAATGAAATATGTGTAAAACTTATGATTCAAGGTAGGTGATTAATGGCCATGCAATAAGTTACAACTGTTATGCCTTCCACAAAGGGGGCTCCAACCTTGATAACTTTAAGAATGGTGGACTTCAACTACCATTAACTTCATGTTGCTTGAGGAATTATGGGAGTTGAGATCCACAAGTTGCCATGGCAGTACTAGACAACAGATGTTTCCCAACAATCCTTTTGCCATGGGATCATCACAAAATTGCATGAGAAAAATATCCATTGGCAAATCTGCCAGATGACACATTGTTTTCTCCGATTTTATTAAGGTAGGTTTGTTTCAGGATATCTGCACAATAGCTTTGAAGATGTTTCTGAAATGTCATATCTTATTGCTTTCCATGGGACAACAAAGTCATTTTGTATCAATTATCAACAAAAATTTATGCCATGAGATGTGGGGCACCTGGAGTTTTTCTTTCCAAAAGTTTATTTACCGTATACTTGACTTCATTGTTCCTAATGGTGTAAATGAAAGGATTTAGTGCCGGGGCAACCTTTGTATTCAGTATGGATACAGACTTCACCATGCTAAAAGAAGAGTTCTTGACATTATATCTTAAATAGACAAAAAAGACTGACCCATACAAAATGCAGGCTACAGCCAGGTGGGAAGCACAGATAGAAAAAGCCCCCTGCTGTCTGATAGTTGAAGGCATTCAAAGAATGGTGCAAATGATGAAGAGATAAGAAATGAGGGTGAAAACCTGGGAAGACATAACCACAGCCACTGTTAGTAGGAAGCACAGGGCTTCAATCACATTTGTGTCTCCTCCAGAAATCTTCAGCAAAGGTCCCTCATCACAATAGAAATGATTGATAATGTTGGAAGTGCAGTAGGGAAGGTTTGCGGTCAATAACCCCTGATAAGGAATGGAGAAGAAGCCTCCAAACCAGGCTGCCATTGCTAGATTAAAGCAAACTCCATAAGTCATGATTGTGGAGTATCTCAAAGGATGGCAGATGGCTAAATATCTGTCTAAGGATATAAATGTAATGATGAAAAATTTGGAAATGCCAAAGAAGAAATGAAAGAACAGCTGTGTTATACAGCAGTAGAAACAGATGGAATTGTTGCAGAGAGATAGTTGACCAGCAGTTTAGGAATAAAGGATGTGGTGTGTCCAATATCAATGCAAGAAAGGTTGCTAAGGATGAAATACATGGGTTTCTAGAGATAGTGATCCAAAATTACCACGACAATGATGAGCCCATTGCCCATCAGGCACAGGAGGTAGAGCAGAAAGGCATAAGCAAATATCATATTTTCCATTCCCCAAATATTGGCAATCCAACAAGAATAAATTCAGTGGGACTTGTACAGTTGGTCAAATTCATATTTCCCCTCCTGTTACAAAAAGAAAAAAAAATGAAATCTGTCCTGAATCCAGGTTTATGTATTTATTGTTGAATCAAAATTTAGCTCTATTGTTAAGAATATTTTTCATATACTGCTACAGTGAATGCAGCACAGGGAACACAAGACTGGATTTCCATATCATGCCATTGTCACATCATGCTATACATATTGTGTATGGTAAATGTCATATTTAGCTATCATCATTAAATGAAGCATTTGAATATAAACATTTGAAAATCAGTCATGATTTGTAAAACCCCATCACTGGAATCCAACAATATTGAGGACACAACCAAAGGGCCATCATTAGACTTAGTATGATGTCTGAAATTTGCCACTTTTGGAAAACCAGTAGATTCATAAACATTTTTGCAAGTGGTAGTCTAGTTATGAAGTATTCTCATACAAATTAAAACTTAGTTCTCTGCAACATTTTTTCTCTTTGTATGGTAGATAATTTGCCTGTATCCCTAGAAGTGAATATTCATAAAATAATTTAGATAATGGAGATATAAGTAAATAAAGGAGTATTGAAATTTATTTATTTATTTTTGTCAATCGCTTACAAGATAATAGGTATAAGTAAAAACTTAGTTATGAATGCATGGATACATATAAGAAAATTTT
>BHFT01027398.1:45578-59201 GCA_004320025.1 Laticauda laticaudata
AATAGGACAGGGACGGTAGGCACGTTGGTGCGCTTATGCACACCCCCTACAGACCTCTTAGGAAAGGGGTGAGGTCAATAGTAGACAGTCTAAGGTTAAAGTTTTTGAGGTTTGGGGAAGAAACCACAGAATCAGGTAGAGTATTCCACACATTGACCACTCTGTTGCTGAAGTCTATATATATCTATATATAATAGAAAGCCTATGGAATAGCTTGCCTTCAGAAGGTGTGGGTGCTCCATTACTAGAGGCCTTCAAAAAGAGATTGGACAATCATTTGTCTGAAATGTTATGGAGTCTCCTGCTGAGCAGTGGGATGGTTTAGAAGACCTCCCTTCTTGCAGAGTGCACACAGTGTGGGACAACCTAGAAGCTAATACAGAAAACCAAGGTTTGTATTTTAAATAGTAGCTTTATCTAAAGCCCATGTCACACTGCACCAACAGATGGAAAGAGGATGTAAAATGGAAAGAAACACTTGCCATCCATTGGTTAATGCAATTCATCCATTTTGTACTCACTGCCTCCGTTTTTCATCCTCTCTATCCATCCAGCATCCGTCTACTGAGGTTCCATCCGCTCAAAAATTTTTGAGCTGCTGGGAACTTTGTATATGCCTTGGTTTTCCAGGTCAATTTTGTCTTTGGGGTTTTTAAGGATGACTGCTATTTTTTTTGTCTGTTTTGAAAGCAGTCTTGATGTGATGCCTGTGTAGTATCTTACTGATTTTGTCTGAGTACCTCTTATGTAGGGCAGGACAGCTGTTCCATAGGTCTGTTGATCTTCTAGGTCTCTGTTATGTCTTGGTGTGTATTTGTGGATTAAGCTGGTGATTTTGTTTTTGTGGAAGCCATTGTCTGTCAATACTTTAGTCTAGGGTACATAGTTCAGATCTTTTATAGTGTCTTGTCTTCCAGGCGTTTGGTTCTGGAATTAGTGTTTGGCCACAGGAATTCGTATCTGTGGCTGGGTGGGGTTGGGATTGGGCGTTGAGGTAGTGGTGGTTGTGTGTTTTTTTCTGGTATATGGTGTACATTGTCCAGTGTGCCATCTCGTTTCTTTTGTAGATTAGTACATCTAGGACTGGTAGTTGTTTGTTATTTCCATTTCCATGCGTGAACTTGGATTTGGCGTATGTGCTGTTTTAGGTGTGTTAGGAAATTGTTAGGTTTTGTACTTTCCATGGGGCCAAAATCACCAAATGTGTCATCGATGTATCTATAGTCATAGTTGGTGTTGTGTTGGTGCATTAGCCAGGGCTCTGAATCGAATCTTTCCGATGAGTCAGGTTTGCAATGACGGGTGACGTGGTGATCCCATAGGGGCTCCTTCCATTTGCTTGTATCTTTGCTCCGTTTGTAATATGAATTTGTTGTTAGTTAGGCAGGTGTTTCTGTTGGTTCATGAGGTTTTAGCTGGTTGGTAATTTATTTTCTGAATGATTTCAAGATTTCTTTATGGGACTTGGAGTAAATAGTGAAATCCATGTCGAAACTTAACAAGCAGATCTTCTTGTTCCACGTGTAGATCTTATGATCATTTCTAAGAAGTGGTATGAGTTTTGTATATATGAAGCTGCGGTTTCAGCATGGGGCTGTAGTTGTTTTGCCTAAGTGGTTTAGGCTAGGTTTTGATGGTGCTCTTTCGGAGGTTGACTATGGGTTGAGAGGTATTGCCTTCTTTGTGTATTTTTGGGAGCCGTATAATTTGGGCATCTAGATTTTTCTCCTTGGATGATCGTCTGTGGAATTCTTTGCTTATGTTGACTGGTTATAATTTTTCTTCTTGCGTTAATTTTTCACATATGTGGTTGGGTCTGTGTTTAACAGGTTGTATGTGGAAGTCTGAGTAGGTCTGTCAATTTTGTTTCGTAGTCTTTTCTATCCCATTTATTACTGTGGCATTCCCTTGTTCTGCTGGCGAGTATTATTATGCTGTTATATTTTCAAGGCGTTTTCTAGCACTCTGAGATTCATTTTTTGGCAAGTTATTTTTTGCATTCCAGCACTCGCGTTTATTGACGTTCATCCGCTTCCCAAAATTTTAGCTGCCCGTTCGTTCTGCCATCCGCTACGCATTCCACTACGCATTCCGCTAACGCATCTGCTATGAATTCCGCTAAGCTGTCCGCTACGCATCTGCACAAACTCCATCCATCCAGATCAGGGAGGAAGAGCAACGGATGTGGAACAGATACAGAACGGGATGCCCTAGTGGATGCCCAGAATGGAAAACAAAGCATTTAAAACAGAAAAAAACGTTTGCAGAGGGGACTATCTCGGATATTAAGGATGTCTACAGATGCCTAGAGGATGGCCTAAGGATCCTTAGAAGGATGACCTAGCGGAAAACCTATATTGGCCTATAAAAAGGGGAGCAACTGCACATGAAATTCTCACTTCAGAACTAGCAGCCAGCGGTGCAGACCCTCTGCAGCCTTCATCTGCCCTCTTTGCTCTTCCAAGCATAGAGTCATGTCCACCGTGGATTTAAGCAAAGTGCCTTTCCGGCAGCACCATCCCTTCTGCAAAACATGCGAAGCCATCTTGCAGGTTCTGTGAAGTCTACTGCACAGAAGAAAAGGAGCCACCCAAAAAAAGTCTGATTCGAAGATGGTTCACCAGAAGAGCAAGAGGATGGACGTACAAACAAGCTGATGTGGAGCTGAAGGAACCGAAACACTCAGGCATTCCAGAACTTCGATGAGGATGCCTCCAGCCATAGTTTGACGAAAGTTGTGCAAGCGAGCTGAACACCCAGGTTGACAGGCAAACACCAACTTCGGCAGCCCAGCCTGGAACCTGGGCTCAAGGTGGCACCACTCTGCGCCACCTGCCTCAGGGACCACCTACAGGAGCAGCAGAATGGCTGGAGGGTGCCATCCCAACCACATGCAAGCATTGTGGTGTCAGGAGAAGTGGTGCAGGCCATCATCGAAAGAATACAAGGAGGAGCTCCTGTCCAGTGCCCCTCCAACTGGAAGAAGGATGGAAGAAAAGTTGCAGAGCAGTGTATCCAAGAAGTGGAACTTACCACACACTTGTGGGAGCCAATAGATGGCAAAGCACGTGTGCCTGCAAGGCTCAGGCAACTCAGGGTTCCACTTAATTTCAAACTCCAAGGCTTCTTCACACATCTCCTCCTCACCATGGTCCGATGCTGACTACACAGTTCATGTACATCTCGGATGCTTCAAGCGCAACGGCTCATCTCAGATGCCCAGGTATACACGGCAATCAACCTCAAGGAGGAGCTGGAAGGCAAACCTCATATGTGGGCTTCCCAGATCCAGAACCCCCCCTGACCCAATGACATGCAAGATGTGCCCTATTTCATCGTGGGGGATGACGCCTTTTCCTCACAACCGTACCTCATGAAGCCCTACACTCCAAAAACTCCTCACCATAAGATGAGGATTCAACTACAGGCTGTCCAGGGGCAAGGCGGTGGTGGAGAACGCCTTTGCATACCTGGGCAACAGGTCAGGGTACTGTCTCACCACCATGCACCATCACCCCAGAGGACCTGTGAGGACAATCGTGGAAGTTGCTGCATCTGCCACAATCTCATGCGCACCGCTACTCCCCAGTCTTGCAGAAAGACTCGTGGACCTCCAGCAAAGCAAGGGGGACATGGAGCCGTGGGAATGGAGGCAAGGCAAACACCCTGATCGACACTGAGGGATGTGCAAGTCACAATGTGCACAGTCACATTGAAGCGAAGAAGCCAGCGGCAACCTCCTGAAAACACTGCGTGCATTCCCCAGCTGTGGCAGTGGAGTGGCAAGACAAGGATGGTAGATGGCTTAATGGGTGCTTTCCTTCCAGCTGTCTCATCACAACGGATGAGATTGGCGCGTGGTATGTTTGGTTGGCCTACAAATGAAACAGGGCCATTTAATAAAGAGTTGTGTTTATGTTGACTGTGTGGATAATTATTGCATATTATTGATAATAAGGGCCATAGGTGTGGCACCTGGGAGGGTGGCATTACCGCGTCCCACTATACCTTGTACTGGAGGTTTATCTATCCCACAGCTATTAGCCATCCCAAAGGTATCCCTGCCCATCCCACAGGTATCCTTGCCCATCCCACAGGTACTCCTTGCCCATCCCACTGGTAATCTGCTTCCCAAGGTATCCCTGCCGCATCCCAACAGCTATCTAACCCATCTCACAAGCATCAAAGGCTTAAACCATTTCTAAAAGTTTTTCACCAAGACTTTATAAAAAAAGAAATGGAAGCAATGTGAATCATAAAGAAACTTTATAACAAGAAGCCTAGAAAACAAAAATGCAGTCTCGTGGCACTCCTCTTGGTCGCCTCCAGTCTTATGGGTGAAGGGTTCCAGGTGCGTGTAAGGTTGGCTTGTGCTGGAATGCATTTGTCATCAGCTCTCCAGTAAGCAGAGCAGCAGAAGTGCCAGCACCCAGAAGAGCGAGCTCGTATCGCTGAAGCGCCCAGCAGAACCAGAGTTGAGGGCCAGAGGGCGGGATGGTAGCCCTGTCCCTCTTGCCAGAAGGCTGCAGCAGATGGCTTAGGCTTTGCTGTGCTTCTGCATGGTTGTGGGGGTTGCTGGCTGGCAGGGAGGCTGGAAGGAACCAAAGGCTGGCAGCAAGGCTGGCAGGGAGGTAGGCAGCAAGGCTGGCAGGGAGGCTTGCAGGCAGGCTGGCAACAAGGCTGGCAGGGAGGCTTGCAGGAAGGCTGGCAGCAAGGCTGGCAGTGAGGCTGGCAGCAAGGCTGCAGGCAGACAATGCAGGCAGGGCAGGCAAGGCAGCCAATCCGTCTGGCAGCAGGTCTTTCCTCTGATGGCGACCTGCTTCCGAGCTGCTTCCGTTATATCTGCGGGGCTGACGCAATGCATCCTCCCCGCATGCGCAATAACGCCAGGCATCCATTAGGCTTCCGCTGTGCATCTGCTCGGCTTCCGCTGTACGTCCACTTCATCTGCTGTGCTCCCGCTGTGCATCCGCTTTATCCGTTCGGCGTCCGTTTCGCATCTGCTGTATCCGTTCCGCGTCCGCTTTGCTGAGATCCCAACAGAAGCCTTCCGGATGTGCCATCCGCTCTATCTGCTTCCATCCATGGCTTCCATTCTGCATCCACTTTCCATCCGCCCTGCATCCTCTCCGCGTCGTGTTATCCGCTCCGGTTATGCAAATTTTTGCCCCTTTTGAGAGTGGATAACAACGGATGGATATTTTTTCTCATCCGCTGTGTCCTTTTTGGCATCTGTGGGCAAGTGTGACATGGCCTTAACCACACAAATTTCATATACAAAGGACAAAGATACAAGCAAATTGAAGGAGCCCCTATGGCGATCACAATAATAGGCTAGCCTCATATTTAAAACAACGGCTGTGAGACCCTGACCCACATACAAACTCAATACAGAAAGCCTGATGATGCAGATGAGATTCTGCTGAAACATTGCTACATTTTAAAAGCAGTACAATGACATGGGATAATACCCGAAAGAAGCTGAACAGCAACATGTAAGTACCCGTGAAAGCTTAAACACACACACACACACATATATATATAATATATGTGTGTGTGTGTGTGTGTGTGTGTGCATGTACAAACACATATTTATACAGACCAAAGAGCATTCTGCTATACTTCTGTTCTGTAAATGCAAAAATACCGGCTTCAAATAATAAACATCTGATTGGATACTTAGAACGAAAAGGGATTGGTTCTTTTGAACCAATCCCTGCAGCCGCGGGAAGGCAGCAAAATCAAACAAATGTCATTGGCTGCAAGCCGGCGGGAAAAAATGTATAAAAGACCGGCGCGGCTTGAGCCAACGTTCCTGTTCTACATCCTGGCTTAAAAATAAGATTCTACATCCTGGCTTAAAATAAAGACTTTGCTGTTGGAACCCGGTCTACCTCGTGTTTTTCCGGACAAAACAACTTCCATGCTGTAATAGCAGAATGCTCTTTGGTCTGATTAAATATGTGTTTGTACATGCACACACACACACACACTCAAACTCAAACACACACACATACACACATGTCCCAGCAGGGCCTCTTTTTATTACAGGCTCTTAAAGTAGTTTCAGCTTAAAAACCCTGCTGACTCATTCTTAGCATTACATCATCGTAGCAGCTGGTCAGGTCTTAAATCATTATCCTGAAACCTTCCAACTGTGTTATTCTGTGTTCTAGAACAGGGGTCTTCAAACTTGACAGCTTTAAGACTTGTGGACTTCAACTCTCTAAATTCCTCCCCCAGTTGTGTTAGCTCAGGAATTCTGGGAGTTGAAGTCTAAAAGTCTTAAACTTGGCAAGTTTGAAGACGCTTATTCTATATTTTACTTTCTTTACGGGAGATGTATGCATGTATGTATATGTTAGGAAGTCATAGTAATGTTTCAATGAAATTGTCATATTCTCATTCTACATATGGTGGACCCAGGGATCTCTACAGCTTTACCTTGACTTGTTCTTCTTTCATTATCTTGTCTTCTCCAAGTGTCTTTCACTCTATATCTCTATCTATTCAACAGCCAGTGTTTTGAAGAACCATATAACATTTTGCAATTGTATGCTGGAGAAAGATATAGACCTCTTGAAAAATATTTTCCGTAAAACCTGAAGAATATGCAGCAGTTTTCATCCTGGAAAGTTTATTTACTTTTTCTCTATAGAAACTCGGGATTCAGTCCCCAAGGATATTTGCCTTTAATTTTTCATGAGTATCCATGCACTATATCTAGAATATATTCAAGGCTGACATCATTTGGATCAAATCTCTGGTGCCATCCCAACATAGGAGGTCCTTTGGAGGTCCCTTGGAAGCAATCCAACAAGGACAAATGGTGTAACTCTTTTCTAGTTCATCTAACTGCCATTCCTCTTCAACTGAAAAAAAAGAGAATGTGTAAAGCATTCACTGTTTCAGTGAACTTTCTTCATTTGAGATGCCATATTTCTCAGTTCTCATGAGACTCTGCTCAGAAGAGATGATTCTGAATCAGCGTGAGTGAGGCTGCTTTTATCTGGTTTCCAAGAAATTGGGACATCTTTATATTACTAAGTCTTCAAAGATTCTTTGAGCACTCAATCAAAAAAGGGGAGGAATCAATTAGAGATGATGTCCAAGAATGACTTAATGACTTTCTTCCCATATTCCCATTGTTAATTTGTAAAACATTCCTGTGCCAGCTTCCAAGTTGCATAAGAAAGAGGGGGGGGGGGGAATCCTTTTTAAGCAGATGGCAAATGAACATTCCAAGCTTACCTTACAGATTGTAACTGAGGCAACCAGATATTCTGGGAATGAAAATCCTCTATTGGAGAGCGTGATTGATAACACTTAGTCCATGAATGTGTTCCATTGGACAATCTGAATTATGATACATGGGTGGGGGGAACAGGGTCATAGGTGATCATAAATTATGTATCTCAGACTCAGCTTCATACAGATTATGCCAATATGTCACTCCTAATAACATCTTTAAAGTTTTTTTGAAGTTTGGCCTGAGGCTCATGGTTTAATTAGGGCAATCACTGGAATTCTAATACCCTTGTTCAGTTTTCCATTGAATTAAACTGAAGTCATTAACCATACTATCCTCAGGATTGCAGATTTGTCATCAACTTCAGCCTTAGGTGAATGAGGGGATGATGTAGGGAACCAGGCATTTTATACTTTAGTGAGGTATTTTTCAAACTTGGCAATTTTAAGATGGCTGGGCTTCAACTCCCAAATTTTGCACATTTAGTCTTAATTATGAGGACACCAGAATCATGTCTTGTGTGTTGGGATGTTATCATCTAATGATTAGTTAGTTTACTTTATTGTCATTGCACCTCATACAATGAAATAAAACATCATTTTCAGTGCACATCATGACCATGAAAATAAACACAAAAACACATTCTCCACACTCCACACATCTAATTGAAAACCCCAATGCCACACCAATACTGCACCATACAACATAATTCAACAGAGCTACTGCCCTGGGATAGAAGCTGTTTTTTATCCTGTTTTTATTGTCTTGTGCCATCTGCCAGATGGTAATAGTTTAAAAAAAAAAAANTCAGAATGTTTTGAACTTTCTTAAGGCAGCGGGAGCTATAAAGCTCTTCCAAAGCAGAGAGAGGGCAACCAAATATCTTCTGGGCAATGATGTTAACCCTCTGGAGTGCTTTCCTATCTGCCACTGTGCAATTGGCAAACCATACAGAGGTGCAGTAAATTAAGATACTCTCTATCATGCAGAGGTAGAAGATAATGATAATGATGTGTAGTACATCATTTTCTTATATGTTCCATGGACCAGCACCAGTCCTTGGAATGCCAGAAATTGGGCCATGCAAACAAAGGAAGCCTCATCCACAGGATGCAGGCAACACACAAAACCACACCTCATCCAGTCCATGGAAAAAGGTCTCTTTGTGGAACTGGTCCCTGGTGCCCAGAAGGTTGGGCTCAGGTGTGGGATTCTACCAGTTTGGACCAGTTTGGGTGAACCAGATGTTAAATTTGCATCTGGTGTGCCAAACCAGTATTTGAACTCACCAGCTGGTTTAACCCATCCCACCCACACTGCCCCACCTCTCCCAGGAGTCACCACACAGCACATTTTCAATGCAGGTAAGTACAAGGTCTACGTGGAGGCTCTGGGAGGGGGAAAAATGGGCCTTCCTGAAGTCCAGAAATGGGCCTGTTTCTGGCTTCTGGAGGGCCTCCAGAGCCCAGAGGGGCTCTAGAGCCTGGAAGGCCCATTTTTGCCCTCCAGAGGCCTAAGGAAAGCCTCTAGACCCTTGGGAAGGCAAAAAAATGGCCCTACCAGAAGTACTGGAAGTCTGGAAATGGCCCTTTTTCTGGCTTCCAGAGGGCCTGCAGAGTCCCAGGGAGGCCATATTCGCCCTTTCAAAGGCTTGAGGGAAGCCTCTGGACCCTTGGGTAAGCGAAAAATGGCCCTCCCGGAAGTTCTAGTAGGCCACACCCCCATGGCCACACCCACCCAGCAAATGCGCAGCGAACCAGTTGCTGGGATTTTTGAATCTCACCCCTGGTTGGGTTCCACTGTATAAGATTGTGTTCTTTTAGTGTTGTGTCCCACTCCTGCCTCCATTTGATTCATTTTCATTGCAAATGGTGGACTCAAGACTGCTTGTATTTATATGGAAAGTAGAGAGTTTAAAATTCTTTTTGGGATACATAATTTTGCATTCTTGCATCAAAATGGGGGCAGGAGATAGAATGTAGTGTCTTAAATATCCCCTTTGGTGTTTTAGGAAGATATAATTCTATGCTGCAGTAGAATGTTGCTTAAGAGTAGAAGTCCCAAAATATGTGATCTAGAATGAACCTGGTAAATCATGATCAACAGGATGGCAGAATACATAGACCTGAAAATGTTACACTGAAGAAGGATCCTTTTTAGGAGCCAAGGTTCATAATTTGATTCTTGTCTATGACACTCTTTTCTGTTCACCACTCCATCCATTTTCCAGGTTTCTATTTATTCTCATCATAAAGAAAAAAAATTATGCATTTGTGACATATGAAAAGCTCTGCAGATATTCTGTCTTTTTAGGAAATAATACTACTCAAGGAACAGAAGAATGTGAAAAATGATTTTTCTTCTTCTGCCTCCAATATTTCTCCATAAAGGGCAGAGATATGATTGACCTAAGGTCCCCACAAGCTTTGTGAACTAAGAGGAACTTAAATTCCAGGATCAAGATATCAACCCATGGACCACATCATTTCACCAAAAAAATCGCTTAGAAAACCAACTTGATTGAAGAGACATCATCATACAATATCAATTCATTATGGTAAACCTAATATCTCAACAGATCTGGAATCATTGAACCTCAATCTTCATCACTGATGTGGAAAAAGCAAATTTATTTTCCATATAAATTTTTACTTAATTGTTGTATCTTTGAATCAATAGATTAGATTGCAACTAGGTATTAATCTTTCATGACATATATTAAAAATAAGGAACATTCAACAGATGCTTTATAAAAATGTGTATCTATGATATGAATATGATATGGTACCGTATATAAATATACATTATTTAAGATAATTTCTTTAAAGAAATGGGAGGTTGAGCAGATATTACAATTGTTGAAAGCTTTAATTTGTGATCAGTATAATCATAAATAAGACAAAATGGACAAGGAAATTCCCATCAGTGTACACATCTGGTTTTCAAGAAAGAAGGATTTGCTCACATGAAAAGAGGAATCATCTAAATTGTTGGAAGGACACCAGGTTGAGGAAGGTAATTGAAATCTAAGTGTTTATGAGCATATGATAGCAAAAAAAGGATGCAGGCAGAAGCTTTCTAACAAGGATATACAGTCAATTTCAATGAACTGCTTTCACAGACATGGATGAACTAGTTACATTAGTCCACCCAGTTTTACTCCAAAATGTCAATTTCTCTCTGGAACCTTCCAATATAGCAGAAGATGAAACTGCTCTTCTTCCATGAGTAACAATTGAATAGATCAGTAGTTCTCAACATTTTCTCCACTGTGAACCTCTTTTAAATACTTTTTGTGCCCATAGACCATCAAGACTTCATTCAAAATTTTAATCATAAAATTTCTTCAAGACTTTACAGATACCTGTCCCCCACTCACTATAACATCACAGAGGTCCGTGAACCACA
This sequence comes from Laticauda laticaudata, assembly GCA_004320025.1. Lineage (NCBI taxonomy): Eukaryota > Metazoa > Chordata > Lepidosauria > Squamata > Elapidae > Laticauda > Laticauda laticaudata. The sequence continues at coordinate 56,236 of BHFT01027398.1, forward strand.
GACTAAGAACCATAGGAAAAGAATATAAGGTTTCTTTTCATGCCTGCTCATAATCTTCTGATGCTAAAGTCCTGATCAATACTTAATGGGCAGTGCTAATTATGCTCATTTCTCAAACATTCACAATAAGAAAGAAATCCTATGCTCTTATATCAAGCTTTTTTCTCTGAGTCCTATGAACATCACTCAATAAAATACAATTTGAAAAGAGTAGGCTGTCATTTCTTCATTAAAAAGGCCCTGACTTCATTCTTCAACAGATTTGGTAATTCAGATACTAAATGAATATTATAACCTACACAGAGATATATCTTTCATCAAGAATGAACTATATTCCAAAGATGTTCATCTATCAATCGGCAGGCTTAAATCCAGGAAGCCCTCTCTGGCATTCACTCAATAGCTGTCTAACAACTTTGACATCACCACACAGTGGAAAGCCAAGTGAGCTGCTGAACACCCAAATACAGGCAGTTACATAGTTGATTCTACACAAAAGGTGCCAGGTTTTGACCTTCCTCACCAGCATTGCTCGACTCTAAACAGGATCTCCACCCAACATGGTGTCTGCCAAGACTCCTTGTTTAAGTGGGGTCTTGTCCATACCGCTCAGTGTGACTCTGGTGCTCCTCAACAAAATATCCATCCCATCGTGTCCAAGTGTCCATCAAGAGCTTATATGGGCCCAATTTTTTTCAACATAGACCACCTTGTCCTTGAATGGCTGGGGGGGATGACTGGGTATTAACATTTGATCCAGTATAAGTCCATGTATTGCCATTCACTAAATAAATAAATAAATTCCAAAAATCTGTTTCTAATGACCATGCAATAACATTGCTAGTTTTATGCCTTACAATAATAGTTCATAAATACAAACAAACATAAAGCACCAGAGGGCAGGACAAGAAATAATAGATGGAAACTAATCAAGGAGAGAAGCAACCTGGAATTAAGGGGAAACTTCCTAAAAGTGAGAATAATTAATCAATAGAACAGCTTGCCTTCAGAAGTTCTGGGTGCTTCATCATTGGAGTTTTTTAAGAAGAGACTGGACAGCCACTTGTCTGCAATAGTATAGGGTCTCCTGGTTGAGCAGGGAAGTAGACTAGAAGACCTCCAAGATCCCTTTCAGTTCTATTCTGTTTGATATTGTGCAAGATTGCCCACAATATGTATTCTCTGGCTCCTTAGAAGATCTGTATGGAGCAACACCAGGTGATCTCCTGAATAGCTGAACTGGTCATCCAGTTATGAGGCCACTGTTATACCCCCTTATAAGTTTTGTATATAATTACATGGATTGTGTGAACCTGTTTACCTCTCTTTTGTTGTGTTCTCACCATACACTAAACAATAAATAGATCACAGGAGCTTCCCACCAATCCTTTTTACCTTGTGATTATCACACAGTTGCACATTAAGAAAAAAAAAAGGTAGCCTGCTGAAGGTACTTTTCCAAGAGGCAAATGGACTTTCTTTGCTTTTCCTTGAAGATGTTTTGTTTCTTAAAAGCTAAGGAAGCTTCTTAGATGAGATGCAAAATATCTTCAAGGAAAAAAAAAGGAAGTCCAGTTGCCCCTTGAAAAAGTACCTTTGGGACAACCATGATCTGGATGTCTGAGAATCTCCATAGACTTTTATAACCTATCAGTTTACCTACTGTTTTTCCCCATCTTTTTAAAGGTAGACTTATTAAGACTATCTTCACAATGGCATTGACATGGATTCTGAAACTTTGAAGCTTGATGCTTCTGAAAGAACATCCACTTGTCAACAAAGGTTATGCCATGAGATTTGGGAGACCTGGAGTCTTTCTTTCTAAAACTTTCCTTACTGCCTCCTTGATTTCATTGTTCTGAATGGTGTAAATGAAAGGATTTAGCACTGGGGCAACCATGGTGTACAGTATGGAGACAGACTTCAGCCTACTGAAGGAAGAGTTCTTGACAGTAGGTCTTAAATAGACAAAAAAGACTGACCCATACAAAATGCAGACTACAACCAAATGGGAAGCACATGTAGAAAAGGCCCTCTGCTGTTTGATTGATGAAGATATTTGGAGAATGGTGGAGAGGATGAAGAGGTAAGAAATGAGAGTGAAAAGCAGGGAGGACATAATTACAACCACCGTAACTAAAAAACCAAGTACTTCAATGACTTGTATATCTCCTCCTGCAATCTTCAGCACAGGTCCTATATCACAGTAGAAATGGTTGATAATGTTTGATGTACAATAGGGTAGGTTTGCTATCATCACTATTTGATAAAGGATAGACAAAAAACCTCCCAACCAGGCACCTATTGCTAGCTTAAGGCAGACCCCAGAAGTCATGATTGCACCTACCTCAGGGGGTAGCAGATGGCTATATACCTGTCCAAGGATATCAAAGTCATGATAAAAAAACTCTGTGACCCCAAAGAGGAAGTAAAACTACAGTTGTGTTATGCAGCAGTAGAAACAGATGGAATTCTTTGCAGAGACATAATTGACCAGCAATTTAGGAATAAAGGCTGTGGTGTGTCCAATGTCAATGCAGGACAGGTTGCTAAGGAAGAAATACATGGGCTTCTGGAGATGGTGGTCCAAAATTACCATCCCAATAATGAGTCCATTGTCCACCAGACACAGGATGTAGAGCAGAAAGATGCCTGCATGCATCATACTTTCCATTTGATCTACACTTGGCAATCCGACCAGGATAAATTCTACCGCTCTCGTACAGTTGGTCAAATTCATGTTCTCCTATAAAAAGAGAAAATGTGCAGTCTTCACTGAGTTAGTTTTCAGATACATTTCTAAAGACCATTTTCATGCATGATTGCATCACACAAAATATAATTGGATATTTAACATTTAACTTCTATAATGCTAAAACAAACCTAGGATTGGAACCACCAGTTACCAACAATACTGCCTCGATCTCATCTTCTGCAATAGTTTGAATTCAATTTATGGAATACAA
>BHFT01027399.1:0-42012 GCA_004320025.1 Laticauda laticaudata
TAAGCTGGGCACTAACCTCTTAATTGTGTCCCAGGACACCATGGAGAGGTATGATTCGGAGTCCACCTCCATTCTGAATGGCCTGCCTTTGATGCTGACCTGCACGTATACTTTTCTTGTGTCTGAGTTGTCTGAATGGCCGATTGTGACCGTTTGATGGGTTTCTTCCCATCATCTGGTCTTGCTGAGCCACTTGCTTTGGTTTTCGTGGTTCCATCGGTTCTCTGTGAATCTGTCTCGGTTTCAGGGAGGCGTGTTGTCGCGTCGTCTTGGCCTGGAGTTCCATTTGTTTTGGCAAACCTTGGCGATATGCCCCCGTTTTTCACAGTACTGGCAAATGGCATCTAAAAACTGGCACTCAGAACAGGGGTGGTTGCCACCACAACCGGCGCACTGGAAGCCCGACTTATGACTTCTCCACCAGTTCTCAGTTGCCTGGTCGAATGGTGCAGGTGGAAAGTTGCTGCCGGCCATCTTGTCGGTTGTTCAGTTCGGTTTGCCATGTGCCCAACTGGTCTCTTTGTCTCAGAATCCCATCCTCGTCACCAGTGTAGAAGCACGGGAAATCAGGAGACAGGAGACCAGCGTAACTTCAGCTCTTTATTCTATGTATAGATCTGTGTGTCTTTTCGCGAGCTGCGGCAGCTCTTCTTATAGAGCTAGCCGGCAGCTCTTACCCTATAACAGCTTTCTGAATCTCCCGCGATTGGTTTGTCCAATCATGGGAGATTCCTTACTAACCAATCACCGTCGTGCATCTCGGCCAATCACATTGCAGTTCATTTCAGCCAATCAGGTTAAGGTATTACAAGTATGTTAATATGTAACAAAAAGGGTGAACTTAAATTGATGCAAAAACTAGAGGAACAAGGTATAAAGATGAATTGGTTTTCTTATGCACAAATATACATTCAAGGTATGAAAAAAGACTTTAAAAACAGAAAAAGTTTTCTTTTATAAAGTGTGACTGAATTTAGATAATATTTGACAGGTACGATGAAAAGGTGATTAAAAAATTGTATGGATATTTATTTAGAAAGTTAAACTTTGCAGAACAAGTGAAAGAAACTTTGATTGCTTGGGGAAGGAATTTTGGATAGGGATTGGATCTAGAGAAATGGAAATAATTGTGGTCTCAAAATTATAGAAATGGAACAATGTAACAGCATGTTAAGAAAATTTGTATAAGATTTTTTACAGTGTGCTATTTTCCCCTCCGACAAGAGATAGCAATGAATTGTTCAGAATAAATCCGAAAGATGTTGGAAATTGTCATACAGATACCATGACTCAATTTACATATGTGGTGGACTTATCGGATATAAAAAAGATATTGGACTAAATATCCACATGCGGTTAGAAAAAATGACTTAAAAGCATATAGATTTAAAACCCACAGAGTATTTTTATTGGGAATTCTACCTGATTATCATATTAAAATATTTGATTGTAAATGTATTAACAGCAGCTGAGGACTGTATTGTGCTAAAAATTGGAAAAAAATGAGAAAATATTCCATTGCAGGAAATTATCAAAGAAAAATACGGAATAGTGCTTTGAAATCGAGTAGATTGACATTTGAAATTAGAGAACAAAAGGATAAACAATTTTACAAAATTGGGACTTTTCTCGCAATGCTTAGATAAACAAAATATAGTAATAGAATATGTTGGAATTATTGAAATAATGAAATATTATAAGATGTATTTCTTTTTTAGTTATTACAGTATATATAATTGTTTTTAGGATTAGAGTTTGGAAGGACTATAATTGAATTTGTTAATAAATAAACAAGTAAAGGTATAGCTATGCTCGCAAGAGTATGAATGAAACAAAATATAGTCAAATGATTGAATAATAATACTAGGAATATTTCAATTTCTGATATGTGAGTTATTAGTAATGTAACTGCTTAATTGGGACTATGAAAATGATGCACAAAAAATTTGTAACCATGACAGCACTACTGTAACACCTTATGGAAGAAAGTTGGATTGGATGTTTTTATGTTTTGTTTGTTTTTGTTTGTCCTTAAAAATCAATAAAACTTAACCAAAAAAAAAAAAGAATTCAAGGTAAATGAAGCCAGTAGTATGAACACCCAACTTTAGATTGGCATTTCTAGAATATATGATCGGTTTCATCAGTGATAGTTAAGTACAAGTGACAGCAACTGACAGATACCAGGCGAAGGGCCTGAAGGAGTAATTGGAGAAGATGTGGAAAGGAAAGGCCAAAATGGTAGGAGTCCTTGGAGATGTGACTCTTAAGTTGAGAGAGTGGCTCCAGGGATCCTAAGAAAGACATCAGAACTCTCTGTCCAAAGAAAGCAATGCTAAGAACAGCTAAAACATTGTACAGAATCTTCAAACTCCCAGGACTCTGATAAATGGATCCAAGATTCAGGGAGATATAGATCACCCTTAGGAGGGAGAAAGGATTTATACAGGATCCCCAAATCCAGACACTCCATTCATATGGTGCCTCCAGATCAATTGGATTAAAACAGCCATGTGAATATCTCAAGGGTTGAATCTGGAGGACAACCACTTATAAAAGGCTGGTCTAGTTTACCTTTTTCCTTGCAGGGATAATGGTATATAGAAATGGGTGAGGAATTGCTGCAGACTAGACAATGGTCAGACAAGAGATATCTGAATCTGCAAAAGGAATGGATATATGGCCAACATATCTGAAGCCGTCTCATTGTAATGGTTAATGCACCTGACTTGAAACCAGGGGACTGGGAGCTCTAGTTCTACCTTAGGCACAAAACCTGCTAAAGGACCTTGGGCTAGTTGTTCTCCCTAAACTCTAGGAAGAAGGCACTGGCAAACCATTCTGTCCAGAAAACTGCACTGATACATTTTAAAAAACAACCAACCAACCAAAGTTTGAGAAAGCAAGGGGAAAGGGCCAGTTCAGGGATCTACTAACTCCTCCAATTTCAATGTCAAGGTCATGAATATTTGATTCATGTCCTGTTACTATAAGCATTATATTTATTTCGCTTTCACAATGAGTGATTTGTACCATCTTCTTGAGTTGCTTACCATTTCAATATAATATATTGGTGAATTCCATAAAAATATGTATTTCTTCTATATAATGTTTCTGTGGCAAAAGTTATAACGGAAGCAGTGGTTTCAAAAAATTTTACGACCGGTTCTGTGGCCATGGCTTGGTTGGCAGGGCAGGGCCAGGATACTGTAAAATCTCCAGTCAGAGATGGTATTTGCCGGCTCTCGAAACTATTCAAAATTTCTGCTACCGGTTCTCCAGAACTGGTCAGAACCTGCTGAATACCACCTTGGATGGAAGGCTGTGTTTTTGGTGGATTTGAACTATGGGCTCTTTCTAGAGCCACTCTACGATTACTTCTTCAGCAAGGAAACTTGGAAGTTACTGATGGAAGCATTCCCTTATAATAATCTGCCAATGAGTGTTGAATTGTATATATGTTTCATGTCTTCAGAGCACTACAACTAGGCTTTGAGTTCAAATATGTGTGGAGCTGTAATAAAAATGATTCCTAGGCATTAGTACTATTAATGTTTTAAGGCTAAAAAAACAAAATGTTCCCTAAAATATAAAGAAAGAGCAATTATATGAATAATTATGAATGCTTAATTTCCAGGAGTATTAATGAAATAAATATTTAGTGACAACCTGGTAATAGCAACCATTTGCTTTTTACTAAATTATTGTTTAAAATAAAAAAAATGCAATTCCAATATACACTCTAAGCATTAATAAACCTTCCCTTTAATTTGTGAACCTCTGTGTTTGCACATTCTTGTAATTTAAGGAGTACAAAATTGATTTTTCGTTTTCAAACATTTTTAAAGTGTTTCTGGGCTTGCAGCCAGGTGTCAAGTTCCACAAACATTCTTTTCTTTTTCATTCTTTTTTTTTTTGAAAAAAAAATATTAGCAAGCTTCACGACTCATTCATAATGAACATGCTGAACTCCATATTCAGATTTAACTGTAGGCCTCCATCCAAGACAGACCATCTAGATTGCAATGCTCATATACTGGGGCTACTAATAGAATTTGTCTTCTTCCAAGCAAAGAATGTTGATGGCTTGCAGCAAGACCTCCTGGACTATAAAATGAAAAAATATTGTTCCTTAGTAGCAGTTTCCACTGGGGAAACTGGGAAAGGAAAGCCACTCAAAGTGTTAAGGGGAAAGGACAGTGTTGTTCATTCCTTGGCTGCATTTGTCATTTATGATAAGCCTTCTGCTAATTTCATTACTCAGCAAGCAGTTGGAATTGATTTTGGTTTCTCAGCTGTTAGCAAGAGGAAATTTACATTTTTAGTAGATTTCTGCCTTTCAGCAAAGAAAAATGAGCCAATTGGGGTTCATGATTGGCATTTTTTTTTTCTGGAAATTAAAGGTGCTGGAGAGGTTCTATATTAGCTGCCTGTGAGTTAACAGGAAAGGAAGGAAAGAAATATGTTGTGTAGTTCTGTGTGGGTCTTAAAGACAATAGTGCTCCTTTAATGTAAATCTCTGTCAAAGAGGCATACTATACATGTATTTATAAGATTGTCTGAGAAATTGCAGTTTAGGAAGAACACGTTAGACTGGAAAAGTAAAGGACATCACTACAGCATGATTGCATTTAAGCTTAATTCACAGTCAATTTCCAGAAGGAGATCAAATTAAAGAGGGATGTTGAATAAGATGAATCCAATCAAGTGAACTCAGAAATAATTCAGAAGTTGCATTCAGAAAAACTAGAATCAATTATGGTGTTTCCAACAAGCTGAATCAAAAACACTACTATCCAATCAAATTACTTATTTTCACATTGATTTGATACTAGAATTGAATCAGCTTGACATGTGAGATAATGCAAGGGAGAAATGCATATTGTATACTGTAATATACAAAAAGTCGTATACTCAGTAGTTGAGGCTAAAGGAGAAATAATGCATCAAACCATAACCTAGATATAATTATTTCTACTGAAATAATTTAAATGTATGTTGAACTTCAATCCTGTTGGATTCCGGGTGTCTTACACCATGTTTGGATGTTTTAGGCTAAAATCAGAGCCTTGGGAAAGCAGAGGATGATTTCCCTCCAGTAGGCCTACAAAGGAATTATCAATTTTGCAAAAATCATCCTCTTTCCTTTGCTCATCAGTTAGTGCTGAGATGTAGCTGGAAGTCAAGAAACATGGAGCAGGACAGCAGAAGCCACATTTAGATACAAGCCCTCATACTTTACTGAGGGTATAAGTAGAACTCTCTGGTCCCTGGGAGAAATCACTCAGATAGGGTGTCCAATGGTGAAAGAAATCAACCAGGAATTCCTAGCTGTGGGAATTCAGGGCAGTTGGAAGGTAAAAAAACAGAGTGTTATGCAGCTCCTTTTTATGTGCTGCTCTTTCAGCAATGGACCTGGGAGGTTAACAATGAACATCCATGAGGCCACCAGGGCATCAAAGGGCATCCTTTTCCACTTCCAGCCCTGGTTCAGCAGAGCAGTGCCATTGGCTCCTCTGTTACTTATAGCAAATACCAGGGTCTTGTGAACACAGCTGCTCTAGAGAACTGAGGTGCAACAGGATCAGGACCAGCTTCTGAAGGACATGAGGTACTTTCTTGGGATACAGGTACACTAGCAGTTTGCATTTTCAGTTTCTGTCTGAGGCTCCTTTCCACCCTTTGTTTTTCCCTAGGCAAATTACGGGCATGAATGAGCTGACATGGTATGAGTGTTATAAGGGCTAAAGGTTTGGAAACTTTACATCTCTGTTGCTATGCCTGCTCTTGGGAATCTCTTCTCCCGATATTCAATCAGCCTCGATTTTATTAACTTTATGTAGATTATTAAAAGCTGACTTATGTGACTATTTCATCATATTACTCTACTATGGACATTTTAGTGTATTTGGTAACGATGCTGTAGGTTTCCAGAAGTCTTTCAATTGTGAAAGATAGAAATTTAATAGATGTACACATCTTAATTAGCCAAGTCCTCTGGGTTTGCAGGTCTCCACACTTTCATTATATTCACTATATACTATATTCTATACACTATATTCAATGCCATCCAAGATTTGGAGTTGAATTCCAACAACCCATTATGCCTCAGTGGGACATAAATTCCTCTTTACTTCAACTACCAGAGGAAGAATAGTGGACTGAAGATTGTTCTGCATAAGCGGAGCCAATGACTAAGGGAAAGAATGAAGAGCTAACCAGCAAACTGGCTCTTCAAACCTCTCCAGACAAGAAATGGACCAGAGATCACCCACAAGTGCCATAGACCAATGGTTCTGACAGTCATCAGTGGAGAGCCACAAAGGCTTGAAGAAATGTTAAGATTTAAATTTTGAGTTAAGTCTTAATGGTCTGTGGCCATGGTCCATGGCACAAAAGATATTTAAAGGGAGTTTATGAAAAAGTTAGAAAAGGTTAAGAACCATTCCCCTAGACCAGGGGTGTCCAACTCACGTCATCACGGTAGCATCATGTGATATATCGAGACTTTTTCCCCCTTTGCTAAGCCGTACATAGGCATGGCCAGCATGTGATGCATCTGGCCTGCAGGCCAGGAGTTTGACAGCTCTGCCCTAGACCAGTGCTCCTTGAGAGGACACTACAATTAAGTGGTCTCCAGCACATTTTGAGCACTCCTAATTACTAATGTACATAATATGAAGAAAGAAAACTATACTTTTATTATTCTATAAGATAGGTATTTCCTTTGCCAGAGAAAATTAGTCTGTGTCTAAAAGTGTACAACTCACCTTTCTCAACCTTGCTACTTTCTAATACTATAAACAGAATAGGAATAAGAACAACAATGTTGATTTAGCTAAAACATAATTTATTTGATTCAATTAGTATAGGCATATTGCCTATTCTTCTTTGGTATAAAACCCAGGATAGCGGGAAAAAAACTTTCTCCAAATTTTACAGCATGTTTACAGTTCTTAGAAGTAGAGGATGAAGGCCTAGAACAACCAATAAAACAGCAATGTGAATAGTATGTAGGAGAAACACTGTACATGCTGTAACAGTTCTGGAATAAATTGTTTATAGAGTCAGTATGTGATAGGGGTGACATCTGGTGGTTGATTGTAATAATTAAAGATTCTAAAAGTTTTGTCCTTTGCAAACACATTCTTGAATAATTTAAACAAGTTACCAATCATTTCACTGCAATAAATAAATAAATATGAAAATATTTAGAATAAAAATGTAAGCATTGTAATAGGTTGGAAGAATAAAATATATTTTATTTAAATCAGATTATTTGAGATTGTTGTGGGTTGTTTTTTTTTTTGCTTTTTCTTATTGTTTCCTAAAGTTAACAAGGCTAGTCTTTTATTTGTACATCTCATAAAATTAAATTTAATACCTTAATTACTATCAGTCCAAAATATTTATGAATCTGGAACTTTTGAAGAATAAATCAGAAGAATATTTGATATTTACAATATTACTTGTATTTATTCCATTTTAATTCATGGCATTTTGCATATTGCAGCTTTAAATATAAATATACCACCCAGAGGTGGACAGCTATATAAATTTGATAAAAAAGTAAATAATTATCACACAAGGAAGATAAAATTGAGTATTGCTACCTAAAGCAATTTAAATGGAACACCCCAGAACAATCTAGAAAATAAACCACCAAGCAGGGAAAACTATATAGAAATCCTCACGAACGCCATGATATTCTTAATTATTCCAATCTGCTGCATAGGCAGTTATACACTATTCAGTATTATTATTATAATCATCATGATAGAATGAATATCAATGTAATGAACATGGTTGTAAGCACTTTGATGATTATTTCCTAAAACTATTTGTACTCAGACAACACACTGTTCAACTAAAAATGGAACTTTTATATGTGATACAATAAAAAACTTTATGCAAAAAAAAAAGATATAGTTTGGGTGCATAATTTTAAGAAAGATATTGAGAATGCTACAAGATTTCTATATTTTTTTTCATGCAAGTGCATAATAGGTGACTTTACAAAGAATCTGTCAACAGTCCAAAAATGCAAGGTACTCTTTTTTGCATAATTCAAGATCACTGGTGCAAGTAATTAATTTTGTTTTGTGAACAAATTAATTTAGGTTTTCTTGCAGCAGAGCTGCATGTGCATGCATGTGCATGCATGTGCATGCTGGCCTGCTGCTCGTGTGGCCTGGTTCCCCTCTCCTTACCCCAACCAGGTGGTCAAGCTTGGGGACTGCTGGTCTAAATAGCATTAAGCCATTCACATAATGCACTATGGACCTGTGATCAATACATTTCCTGTTGGCTAAACTTTTCAGCAGCTCATTCACAGAGATCTGTAGTTTCTTTTTATAGATACAACCTGGAATTTAGATACAGTATATAGTATTTCTTTTTCTGTAAACAGATCAGTCATACATGAAGAAGGCTAATAAGAAAGAAAAAGCAGAGTTACTCAACTCCTATTTTGGTTTAGTTTCAACATCAAAAAAACAACAGATTCCATCAAGAATTTGTGAAAGGCAAAAAAAAAGGGCAGAATCCATCTATTTAAGGCCCGGTCCCACTGGGTGATGAACGCATAAAGGACACAGAGGATGAGCAAAATTTCGGGGGTGGCTCCATCCATTGTCATCCGCTCCAAAAAATTAAATTTGCATAAACCTGAAACGAAAAGAACAGAAAAGAACAAGTGGTATAGTTATGCGGAAGTGTAAACGATGTTTCATAGGAAGCCTAAGATAAAGTGAATGAATCGGATGACACCTCGATCAGGTTCCGGGGAAATTTCAAGCGACGCATAGTATGGGGCGGATCATAAGTAGATAAGCAGATGATCACAGATCTATAGGAAAAAGTGATGCCGCAGATATATGCACGCAAAGCGTTCACTTCGATCGGAGTATGAATTGGTGTCAGTCTGCGGATGAAAAAGATGCAGACACACGGAGTCGCAACCAGGGCGGAAAGATGCTGCACAATAACATTTGCAGGAACACAGGGTCGTCAGTCAGGCAAGAAAGAAGCCTGGCTATCGTACAGCCCTGTCAAGTGAAGAAGCCAGAGACCAGCATCCCACCCCGGCCTGACTTGAACTGCTGGCGCTTGCTCTGCTGGGTGCTCTGTTGGTAGACCAGCCCAAGCCATCAAGCCCTCAACTCCAAAGCCTGGCTGCGAAAGCCGCGCTCAAGCCTGAGCCCTCATAACACTAAGCCCTGCTGCAAGCCTGAAGGCCATGCTGAAGCCTCTGAAGAGGAGAAGAGGCAGAAAGAGAAAGGAGAGAGAAACAGTACGAGCATGTTCCGAGGAGCATAGAAGATGAGCTGGAAAGGCTGAGATAACGAGTATGCTCTGGAAAGCACAGACTGTATTCGCACAGAATACGCAGGCAGGCTGAGAGACAGCGAGGCCTGGGGACACTGCAGAGTAACTTGATGGTAAGAACACACACACCGGAATGGTAACTACACCTTCAGAAATCTGGCAGCCGGTGTCAAGCTCACTGACCGTCGAATGTATGTCATGGCCATATGAGTTTCCTGGAGGGTAGATCCGCAACTTGAGAATCAGCCCTCTGAGACCTCTCCTCAGAACCACAGTACAGCCATCTCCAGCCAGGACAGCTACGTGTCCAGGCAGGTGTCTCAGAGGTCAGGCAGAGAACCCCCTGACAGCTGCACACCATTCGCGTCAGCAGAGGATCCATGAGGGATGACTCCTGCTGTCACAAATGGTAGGAGATAGAGCATCCACCAGAGCAACCCACCCACCCACCTTCCAATCCTAGAGCAGGAGAGAGCAGACTGGTAGGCGGACCACAGTTAATGCTGTTGGAGATCAGGGCACAGGAAGACAGCACAGAAACTTATCTCTCACTGTTCCCTGGACAAGCATGCTTAGACCGTACTCTTCACACCTATCTGAGCCAGACGCTGAGGAACGGCCTGTCCAGTACTACCTATTGATGAACAGAAGATCATCAGTCACATCTGCAAACCTCAAGACCACTGAAGCTGCTCTAACCAGTCAGTCTGCTCTCGCACCCAGGCGATGTCAAAGCCTTCCATCGCTCGAACAGCCATCACCTACCAGGCATCTAACACCCAGGACTTCCCACAGCAAGAGAGCAAACTGTCCAGTCCAGGCCAGAGAATGCACAGACACTGTCTACATCCCATCTGCAGACGACAGCCCACTAAGCTCTCTTCCCCAACGCCCAGCCATCCGTCACGAAACTCATCATAGGTGGCTACATTCAATCCTTGATGAAGCTTCAACGCTCATGACTGAGTCAAGCTTCAGAAGTCCTGAATCACACACGACCTTGTAGCCTTGGAGCAACACCAATGTCCCAGGACCAGACTCAACACGGCCACTCTACAGTCCTGCGCACTTTAAACCACTGAAGACATGGCATGATTCAGAGACTGAAAATTAGTGTCTAGAGGACTATTGTTTACTTGTTAAGTTAAATCTTTGTTAGACAACTTACGATGGTTCAGTTTGCTTATATACAGTCTAAAAGTTTGCACTAAGAAGTTATCTTTGCTTAAGACACTAAAATATAGTTTTACTGAGTGTCATTGCTTATTATAAGTCAAAGTTTACACTAGAAACTTATAAAGTTCCTTTGCTGACACACTTAGATACAGTTACTGGTTCATTTGCTCTATTTAACAATGTCATAAAGTAGCTAAAAAGTAAATAAAGGTTACTTGTCCCTAAGGACACTTGGTTCATTTTTACTTCATAAAGTTTGGTGAAAACTGGAAAAAATGGTTTAAAGCCGTGTCACACTGCAACAACGTATGGAAATAAATGTAAACCACAGAGAAAACATTGTTCCCAGCAGCATGGTAATGCGATTATCTCGTTCTGTAATTCACTGCTCCATTTTGCCTTCCTCTCTATGCCGGTTCCAGCATCGCGTATTGATGGTTTCATCTGCTCAGAAGTTTGAGCTGCTCCAACCTTTGTTATACAAGTTGTATCCAAATGTGTCTTGTTTGCATACCACTAGGCATTTCGCGCTTAAGGGCATTTGTTCTGCATACATTACGCATTCGCTATATTGATCCGTAGGTCATCTGCTCGCATGGCCGCGCAACTCATCCGGGCTCCGATGCAGTAAACGGAACTGGAGGAACGGTAACGGACCGCGGAATGCATGATGGCAGAGATCAGATGGCCTGTCAGCACAATTGCAGCATGGAACAAAGCATTTAAATACAGAAATAAACATTCGCAGAGGGGACATCGATAGAATGCGATTCATAGATGGATCTAATGGATGCATAAGGGACCCGTAGGGGGAAATACCTATACTGCTATACAAATGGGGGCACTCATGCTGGATCTTACTTTCACGACCACAGACCCAGCTGTGCAAGACCATCTGCATTGCTTCATCTGACTCTTGCTCTTCACACAGCATCAGTCATGTCCACGCGTGGATGTAGACAAAGTCCTTTTTGCAGCCACCATTGTTCTGACAACATTGCGAGCCATCTACAAGCTCTGTTGAATTATTACGGGAGAAAAGGAGCGGCCAAGAAGCATCTAGGTCGAAGATGATCGGGGAGAAGAGCAGAGTACGAGCTGTATCAAAAGCCGATTGGGAGCTCAGGATAGACACTCGGCATTCCAAACTTATGAGGATGCTCCAATGTATTGAGGAAGTGTGCAGCGCTGACCCTGAGGTTGATCCAGGCAAACAATTCGGCCCATCTTGAACCTGGCTCAAGGTGTCACTGACCATTGCGCCTTACTGGCCGCAGGGCCGACTACAGGAGCACTGGTCAGTAATCGATGAGGTGCCGACAGCCAACAATCACATTGTGTCAGAGAAGTGTTGCAGGGCCCATCATCGAAAGTTACCTTGTGAGAGCCCTCAGTGTCCCTCCACTGAAGAAGGCGATAGAAAGTTGCAGAAGCAGTTTGTATCAGAAGATGACTCCCCACAGACGCGTTGGAGCCATAGATGCATAGCACTGTGGCCTGCTAGTCTCCAGCCAAGTCGGTGCGCACTTTATTCATACACATTGGGGATTCTTCAAGCATATCGATCCTGTTTCGGCTATCGGGTCGATGCTGACACAATTCATGTACATGCGTACTCAGGCAACAGCTATGTTCAAGATGCCAGTATAATCAACGCCATGATCTCAGGAGGCTGGACACGCAACTCAATATGGGCTTCCAATCAGACCCCTGCCCACAACAACAAGATTCCCTACTCATCCGTGGGAAGACGCTTCTCCTCAGAACATACCTCAGAAAGCCTATAACTTCCCAAACTCCTCAACCTGAAGAGAGGAATTCAACTACGAGGGCTGTCCAGGGCAAAGATGGTGTGCTGAGAACACCTTGCATCGGTGGCAAAGTTCAGTACTATCTACACCACATGGCAGCAGTGCCAGCGGAACGTGAGGAGGATCGTGGAAGTTTTGCTGCATCTGCACATTTCTCATGGGCGCATCTCTCTACCCGAGTCTTGCGAAGGGCCTCGGACCTCCAACACTGCAATGGGGACGAGTGTGAGCTCTGGGATGAGCAAGGGCTGAAACCTGATAAACACTGAGGATGTGCAGGCCCAACAGAGCCCACGTGAAGCGATAGAAGCAGCGCAACTCGCTAAACACGTGGTCAGACCTCCAGTGGAGCTGGTGGGATGTGCAAGACGGGATTGATGAATGCTTAAATGGAGATGCTTCTTCATCCTGTCTCATCACACTGATGAGATTGGGTACATGTTATTGAGTTGCCTACATGCATCTGGCGTTAAATAGAGAGTTTTTGTTGTTGGACGATGGATGATGATATTACATATATTGAATGAAAGGTGCCATATGTGCTGGCACTGGGTAAGGTGGTACCATACAGTTCACTTATCTGCTACGAGTTTTTTCTATCCACCAGCTTTATGCCATGCCGACATGTATGGCTGCCCACGCGCACTGGCTATCGTTAACCATCCCACAAGCAGACAAAGATTTAGAACGATTTTCTAAACGTTGTCCATCCTGCAACTTCAGTTAATATCATAGAAGTTGAGAGCAAGTGTGGTGAATCAAAGATAGGACCTTATTATAACTGAACTGTATATTAGAAAAATAACCCAATCAAGTGTCCAAATAGAAGTCACAGGTAGCCACCAGCTCTGCGTGGCACTCCTTTGGTCCGCGGAGGTGCCCATCCAGGGGGTGGAATGGTCATGCCTGTGGATGGTGGCTGAGTGCTGGAGGTGGTTGCCGCACCAAGGGGTGCTGCCGAGAGGAAACAGGTGCGGTTTTTGAAGGAAGCTTCGTACAGCTGCCAGCCTGATGTTGAAGCTCTTCCCCATGCCATGTGGTTCAGCCAGGCGAGACAGATGTATGAGCGGGCTGCATGTGGGTGGAGAATGAAGTGTATGGGCTGTCTGGTCGAAGCCTGGTGAGACTGGCGTTGGCATTGGTGGCGTGGGTGCATCGCTGTCATCGTGCATCATGCTGTGTTGTGGTGGCATCAGTGAACGTGGCAAACGGTGTCGCCGATGATCTGTGCCGGACGGGAAGCGGCTGCTGCCTTGCTCTGATCCTCCGGTAGCCTATCGGTAGGATTGCCGTGGTAATCTGGAATGAGGACATCAACGGGGTGAGGAGCAGACCTGGATTGGGTCGACAGTGCTCTGCTGTGAGGGTTGTGAAGGCAGCTTATCGTCCTGTCACACCGGATACCGGGTTACCACCATTCCAGGAGGGTCTGGTGACAAGGTGGAAGGCTGCGTTTGAAGTATGAGTATTGTGTGACAGCTGAAGAGAGATCTATGCCTGGTACGGATGGCCTGATTCAAGGAAATGGCTCGCCTCCTGCGTGGCCTCGCCTCCGGTAGGTGGAACTGGTGGGTGTATGGTAGGCGGTGGACGCCATCATCCTTTCTCACACCACAACAGGAGTCCTCCATGGCTCACACCATTGTTATACAACACCTCTGCGGTCTCCACCTGCACCTCCACAGAAAACCTGCCTGAGACAGGGAACTGACTCGTGGCCGGAGGATGGCTCTCAGCAGGCGCTGAGAACATGATGAAGGGGCGCTGGTCTGGAGCGACTCTACCCCCAAACTGCACCTGGCCATGAAAGGTCCTCTGCTTCACTCACAGATCCTGGCCAGATTCTTAGGCAGCCCCGTACATAGTGTCATGTTCTTCACCAGCTGAGACACATTCCAATGTGAGCCAGACTCTCCGCCTTACTCTCTCCCAAGCACATCTCCGCTTGTGCCCTGGTACACGTGTCCTTAGCACAGATCTCTCTCACACCACCTAGCACTTAATCTCCGTGTCCGCCATGACTTATTGCCATCCGCTCGCACTCCCGATATCTTTCGGCACTTGGCAGGACAATGCCTCATCAGAGGGCCCAGGTAGTAGGGTGCTTCCACCCCCCAGAGTTCGAGCGAAGCAGCAGATGCATATTATCATACTCATCAGGTTTGGTTCTTAGAGGATAATAATCATATCATCAAGTCTATTCACAGCCAGCAGCAGCAGCACAGATCATCATCACAGCAGCAGCAGCACAGCAACACCACAGCACACAGGACCAGGATCAGAGCACAGAGTAAGGCAACCAGCAGCCTATCAGGAGACGCCAGGCAGGACGAGGAATGAGCAGACGAGCAAGTCAGAGCACGACAGTGTACGAGCAGGATGAGCAAGACGAGGAAGTCAGCTTCAGGTAACAGTCAGCAGCAGAAGCACGACGCGAGGAGCAGCTTTAGCAAGTTAAGACTGGAGCAGTTATAGCACTCACCGTGCAGAGCAGCTTAAAGCAGAGTAAGCCACGATGCAGATTAAGCACCTAGCACCAGGACAGCGCAGCAGAGAGCTCCAGCACAGAAGTACGAGCCGGCAGGTCAGAAGCCCAGCAGAAGCAGAGTCAGGAAAAGGGGGGCGGGAAGGTGGCCCTGTCCTCTGCAGGTTCTGTTGGCGGCAGGGTTCTGAGGCTGTTCGCTTTCTTTCCTCATGTTTTGTGGGTTCTGTGCAAGGGGGAGTCTCTGGCAGGCACCAAGCTGGGCAGGAAAAGGCTGGCACCGGAAGGTCTGGCAGGCAAGTGGCTGTAGTAGGCAGGCACGAAGGCTGCAGTCAGTCCAGGCCTAAGGCTGGCAGTGAACCTGGGCAGAAGCTGGCGGAAGGCGTGGCAGGACGGTCAGGGAAGGCAGGCAGCACCAAGGCGGCAAGCAGACTGGCTGGCGGGAAGGCTGGAAATGGCAAGGCGTGAGCAAGGCTGAGGCATGGGCATGGCATGAGAGGCAAGGCTGGCAAGGAGGCTGGCCGGAGGCTGGAGCAGGCGTGGGAGGCAGGCTTGGAGGCAGGGCTGCAGAAGGCTGGCAGGAGTGCTGCAGCAAGCGGAAGGCAGGTCATGCTAGGCAGGGAGGCCAGGACTCCGAATGTATCCGGCAGCAGGTCTTGTCCTCCGATTGGTGACGTGCTGGGAGCTGCTTCCCTTTATTTCCACAGGGCTTATGCAATGCATTCCCCCATGTCAATTTAACGCTTGGCTATCGTGTCGGTCTTTCCGCTGTCATGAGCTCGTCTTAGTGTTTGCCTGGTCATCGCTTCAGTGCGCTGGTGCCATGCTGCTGTGCATGGCCCGCCTTCATTCCGTTCTGCGTTTGCGTCTGCATTTCCGGTCTATCCGTGTCCCGGTTCCAATTTGCCGCTGAGGGTCTCGCTGGTAAGCCTAGCGATGTGCATCTCCGCTCTCCTTCCGCTTCTCATCCGTGGGCTGTCCGTTGCTATTCCGCTTTCCATCTGCTCTGCTTCCTCCGCCGATCAGCCGTTCCTTTCCATGTTGTCCGCTCGGTATGGCAATTTTTGCCCCTTTCTAGAGCGATAACAATGAGGAACTTTCTCGTCAGTGTCATTTACAACATTTTGCATCCGTCGTGCCATGGACAGGGTCTTAAACGTTGCATGTGTGATAATGAATAAAAGATTTGTGTGAAGATAACTCTCAGTGCCAACATATAAGTGGGACTGTAATGTCCACCCTCCCAGTGCCACACATATGGACCTTTATACAGTAACAATTTATTCAATATTATCAACAATTTAAAATAACAAGCTTTATTAATGCCCCTATTCATTGGTAGACACTCCAACACATGGACAATTCTACAGTGTTGCACGACAGTCTCAGGAAGCATCCATAATCACATATCTCGTCCCACCCTACTCCCAGCTGGGAGTGCTTCAGTGTTCAGGAGATTGCACTGCTCTTCCTTCACATGAAGCTCTATACTGGGCCTGTACATCCCAGTGCTATCAGTTTTCTCCTGCCCCTCCCCCCTTCCCTCCATTCACCAGCTCCATGTCCCATCCCTGGGGATAAAAGGGGTTTCCCGGACAAGTGTCTGTTTGCAACACGGATGCCAGTGCTCACGAGACATTGTCAGGATGCAGCAAGCTTCCACGATTGCGCCCCCAGTCCTGGTCATGCTGCATGGTGGTGAGTAAGTACTGGAACCTGTGGCCAGGATCCAAAGAGTTCTCTCACCACCCTTTGCCTGACAGCTGTCAGTTGAAGATCCCCTCTCTGTCACGGGAAGGATCTGGGGTTGTAGTAGGGCTTCATTGAGGAGGGTCTTCGAGGCGAGAAGCGTACCCCCAAGTATGAAGTAGGGGCACATCTGTGGTGTGCGTGGCATGGGCGAGTGGGGTCTGGATGGAAACCCAATGAGAGTTGCATTCCAGCCCATCCTTTGAGCGTCACTGCTTCGTTGAATATACCTGCATCTGAAGCTGAACCCATTGCATGAAGCATCGATGTACATGAACTTGTATCAGTCACATCAAAACCATGGGCAAAGAGGATGATACTGAAGAAACCTTTAGCGTTTGAGTGTAAATAAAGTGACCCTGAGTCTGGCTGACTGTGCAGGGGATCCACGTGCTGTTTCAGGCGATCCATGCTAGTGTCGACAAAGTGTGCGTGAAAGTATCATCCACCTCTGTACCACTCCTCTGCAAGTTTTCTCACGGCCTGTTTCAGTGGCTCATGTGTTTCCAACAGTCCAGTGGTGAGGCATATTGAGGAGCTCCTTCACGTATTTTCAATAATGGCTCATGTAACTTTCTCAAACACTTTGCTGATGCTGTACGTTGTGTGTGGCACCGCTCCATCATACGCATTTTTCTGTGTGTGGTGTCCGGCCAGGTGGCGCAGAGTCAGTGCACCTTCAGTCTAGGGTCCAGGTTGGGATGGAAGTTGATGCTAGCTGGTCAAGCTGGGTCTAGACGCTCTACAAGTTCGTCAAACATGCTGGTGGCATCATCAGAAGTGTATGGAATGCACGAGGGTCTCATTCCTCAGCTCCACCATCAACTGGTCATACAGTCCAACTCCATTCTTCTCATGATCCATCCTCAGATCCACACAGCTCTTGGACGTCTCTCCTTCTCTCCTTCTGTAAAACTTGAAACAGTCTGAATAGTTTGGTTCTGGTGTATGAATGATCACAGCTATCATGCGGACTGTGTCATCATCCATGGTGGAAACAATTGATGATGTGGAAGACAAGAACCAAGGGTGAAGAGGTCTGTACACCACGGCTGGCTGGACTCATACTGGATCCAAGATATTCTTCCCCTTTTATAGAAAATATCAGTTGTCTGCTAGGTGTCTTTTAACATACTCTAGACATACTCCAGACATCTAAATATATGAGATACATCCCAATACAAACGTTTCATCCGTTTTTGAATACTTTTATATAAAAGAGCTTACGCTTACATCCTTTCTATTTCCGTGCTACTAACGCTGTGTAGACGTTCCGTGACCTTTTTTCCTCCCTCTCTGTTTTCAGCTGCAGCAGATGTGAGTCGAGGGATGGCAGAGGATGCAGAGAGGATACAGCGGAGTTAAACGGATGATAACGCATAGAACCTTGTTGCCCGTTAGTATGTCGCAGATGTACATCGTATGCTGCAGAAAGTTCATACCGTTCACAATTTTGTGCAGCTCAAAACTTCTTGCATGGATGAAATCTCATGGACGGATGCTTGATGGATAGATTGATGAACACGTGTGCAGTGAGTACACAATGGATGCATAACGTTTTCCAACATGGATGTAAACTTTTTTTTAATGTTTTACATCCTCTTTGCATCTGTAAGTGCAGTGGGACCGGGCCTTTACTATCTATCCATCAATCAGTTTTTATAGCACCCCTCTCCCCAGACTCAACAGATTTTTAGCATGTCACAGGAAGTTAAAATTAATATAAGTGAAGATAGGAATAAATCATTTTAAAAAACCCAGTAATAATAAAGCTTGAGAAAGAAATTGTGAATATTTCTATACTCTCAATAACATAAAAAAAAATGTACCACTCATTAAAATAAGCAGATGACCTGTCCAAATCCAAGTATATTATCTTGGACAAATCCAGAAGACATAAGGTCCTAAGAGCAATTGTCCCTATTTTCAAAAAAAGGCTAAGAGATTTTTTTGGGTATAGGAATGTGATCTAATGCCCAGGACTCCTTGTGAAGTTTTTCTGTTTCATTAACACAGCAAAGCAAGTCAAACAAGTTTCTACTTTTGATTTGAGTCAGCATTCCTTTGCAAGAGTTATTTGCAACTAGCTGAGCCCAAAGCCTTCCTTGGCTCACCCGCTCCCTCTGCCTACTTGATTGATAATGGCAATAAATTGCAGCAAGTTAGAAGTGACTGCCCAGGCATTTTTAAAGTCAATTGTTTTCCTCTACAGTAGACATAAACAACTAGAAAAAGTTTCTTGTATATTGCAAAATCTACCTTGTTATGAACAAAGCCAAACATATCAAATGTTAAGTATAAATTTTGCTATTTTTATGTCCTTTCAGTTTCTAATTAGAGATATGAATGGAGTTTATTAAACTAATATTTTCTCTCCTACAGGCAAACACAGAAATGGACATTGTCTTCCTCTCTGGCTGGTAGAACTTGCTGTGTCCCATCAACCATCTGCTGAGATACTTTGGATACTTGGTAGATTTTGTTCAATTCATTGGTCTTCTTCAGTTGCCACTGCATTCTCTCATTCTAAGGAGTTTCAGCCTCCCCTCAAGCCAAAAAACTTCATCAGTTCCATAACTGCCAACTTAAGGTGGGCCATCACCCATCAGTCTTTCTAAAATTTTGTTGAAGGAAACTTCAGCAGTCAACCTTGTCTTGAATCCATCACACTTGTCCACCCCGTTTATATAAAACGTCTGTCTCTCCCCCCCCAAAAAAATATCTTTTGTAAAGACTATCTGTTTGGATTTATTTATTTATTTATTTATTTATTTATTTGGGTGGCACATAATTTATAAAATAATACATAATTTAAAAAGGAATGTGACCCCTGGACAGAACTCCATGAATAATGTCCAAAAAGTTGTCAGGGGCTCTACAAAGACCCTGAGAATAGAGCCAGGTCTTCATGAATTTACAGAGTATTTGAAGGTTGGGAGCCATACATACCTCTTGGGTGTGTTTTTCCAAAGGTCAGGGCCATGGCAGAGAAGGCACACTCCCTCACTTCCACAAGAGGACAATAATTTATTGAAAGGACTCAGAGCTTATCCACTCTGCCTAACCATATCAGGCTGGCAGAAATAATCAGAGACAGGGGGTCTCCAAATAACTAGATCCTGTGGCATGAAAATTCATATTAATTAATTAAATCCAATTTTGAGGCTGTCAAATCCTTGATGACTATGGGAGATTTATGAATAAAGGAAAAATAATTCAGGACTTCTAAAAAGAAAACATGGCTAACTGGAAAAATAGGAGATGACCTTGAACTGCACCAATGCAGCTCATGAAGAAGCAAAGGCATATGGGCTTATAAGAAGCACCCATTATTACCCATGTCACTGTATTTTAAACCAGCTGAAGCCTTCCCAGATGAAGCAGTTGAGAGTTCTCTCGCAACCTGCAACATAGCCACCCAAAGAGAAACACAGATCTTTTAGTTGAGAGTTCTGCTCTCAGTTAAAAGATCTGTGTTTCTGTTTGGGTGGCTATGTTGCAAAATGCTAGGGAATTATGGACAATAGCAGGTTGATACAGGGTGGGGAAAACATCGATCAAAATACAGTTCAATCAGTGTAGATCAGAGATGGTATTCAGCAGGTTTTGTCCAGTTCTGGAGAACTGATAGCAGAAATTTTGAGTTGTTTGGAATGCAACCTCTCACTGCCCCACCCCTATCTATTCTGTGCCTCCTGAGTCCCATCTGATCAGCTGGGTCTTCTTTTGTTGCCCTGCATAGGAGAACAGAGCTGGAAAGCAGGTTAGTGGGGTAGGGAGAGAATGGGGATTTTACAGTGTCCTTCCCCTGCCATGCCCACCAAGCCACACCACACCCACCAAGCCATGCCCACAGAACCAGTAGCAAAATATTTTGAATCCCACCACTGGTGTAGATCATCTAGAGAATGATCTCTAAGCACCACAAAAACAATATGATAATTACCAGAAGTCAGTATGGCTTTGTTAACAATCTTCCCAGGCAGTTCATCCCCAATTCTGATTAGATTGTGGAAACATTAAGATACCTTGACTCCAGGGAAGTATTCAACAGTTCCTCATGACATACTGATTAGCAAGCTCATTATGTAAAGGTTAGTAGGCATAATTATTATAGAGTTATACACCATTAGTTGAAAATCATATTCAATGAATGTTCATTTGTGGTTTCTCATCAAACTGGAAAAAGATACAAAGTGAGGCACCACAAAAGATATGTGGTGAGTCCAATAATTTTCATTAATGATTAGGATGACAAGGAAGAGCGAACACTTATGAAATTTGCAGATGATAGAAGATCGAGTGAAACCAATAATACACTTGAAGACAGATATAAAACTCAATGCTGTCTTGATAGAATAAGCTGAAAGTAGCAAAATAAAATTTAACAGAGATGAGGGCAAAGCTTTTCACCTAGGAAACAAAAATCGACTATTCAAATATGATATGATAGGGGATACCTAGCTTGATAACATTATTATGTAAAAAATGCTGCAAAAGACTGTATTATAAAAAAAAATATGAGCCAGTTCAGTGATGCATCTGGGAAATGTATGAAGACAAATATTTGTGTGTTCCAGGAAAATGATGCATGGTTGAATTTGGGTTGGTCACCTTGATGAGATAGGTGGAGCCCATCTTCAGGGCTACAGTTTTAAATGTTTTAGTCTGCATCAAAGGAAGTATCATTTCCATATTAGGAGAATTAATTATTCCACTGTATTATTCCACTTGATAAGATCCCTTACTGAGTAGTGAAAAGAATTTTGACAATCTTTTTGACAAAAAGATGAATTTAAATTTGCAATGAGATTCTAATTGAATTTTATTGGGAAAAAATCTTATATTAATAGAAATTTGTTAATGAAACCAATGGGGGTATAATGACACCCCCTTCTTCATAGGATACTTTCAAGTAAAGACTATATTTGGTATTCTTTAATTTAGATTCCTGCAATATTCAGGGCATTGGACATTATATTTTAAATATCCTCCTCTAACTCTGTGATCATATAATTTTTACTATTCTTACTTCTAAAATTCTATCATTCTGTTGCCCAGTTGCTGTTACCTTTGAAAAGCTACATTTCATATTCATTACTTTGTGATCTTTTAGTTTTTTTCTCAAACGAATAACCTCTAAATAAAAGAAATTACATCATTCATCATTTTAATTTCGGGATTGGAGTATCCTTCCATAATGTATTGATTAAAACCAAGAGCTACATTATAATGACTCAATAAAGTAGCTACAAATAAGCATTGAAGGTATTTCACTGATAGATTTTTTTAAGCAATATATATATGATTATGAATAGATATGATTATGGTAAGTGAAATTATCTGATCTCTGTGGTAGGTCTGAAAATAACCTTCAGGAAAGGGCAGCATTAATTGTTCTGTTCTAAATATATTAATGTTGGAAAGGATTCCTAAATTGTATTCATAGATCTTCATTACTTTTTGAAAATACAATTTTTGAAAAGTAATCTCAATATAATAGCACTGATTTCTTTTTCCACTGACTATACAACAATGGTTATTATTCTTACCCCCCTTGCCTTAAATTATCATTCTGCTATTACCTTCATAAATCTTCAGTTGTGTTGAAAGGGTACAAGCTCTTTAGAGAAGAGGAGATACATGGATACATTAGCTCTCTCTGTCCCCGTCTACATATAGGTAATGCTTCCTTTATCTACAAATGTTTTCCAGGTGAAAGTCACTTGAAAAGCCAGGCTTCCTCATCACAGGACACTCTGTGTACAGAGAAAAGAAAAACAAGATTCCTAGAGTGTAAGTGCCTCAGCACCATCAAAAGTCTTGGGTACAATTCCCAAAGATCTCCAGAAGTTCTTCCTAGTGTTTGGTCCTGAACCCTAAATATATTTTGATGTATTGATTCATTGATTAGTTCTTCTAAATTGTAATACTGACAAGAGCAGGGGAAATAGAAACTAAATAAATGCATGGAGAGTTATATGTAATAAAGTAAAATCATATTTATTTTTATCTTTATTCCACATATTAGAATAGGAAGCTTAGGCTCTGATTTTCAAAGATCAAGGATGAACCTTATGTAAAATTAGATACTTTCAGGATGCTTAGAGGAAACTGCTTTCTAACTCATTCTATTTGTCTGAGGCAAGGACCTATGAAATGCTACCAAAGCCTGGAGAATATTATCTGGAATTTAAACTGGCTTTAAACATGCTTGGGATAAACAAATGTCCATCATCCAACAAAAATGAAAATTTAATAAATAAATAAATAATAAATTAACTAATTAAAAAGAAAACAAAAACAATGGAAATAAACCTCAAAAGCCTCAATAACCACTAGGTGATTTTCTGCCATCAGTGTTCTGTTTTTATGTTTCCATCCTTCTTATCTTCATTTACAATTCTCTCTTTATATTTTCCATGCAGCATTGCTCCCCCCACCCCCGTTTCTGCAACACCAGGATATTTCAGATAATGTTTGAGATGAAAATATTCTTTGTAGCTTTTTCCCATGCTCATCAATGTCTTGGCTTCTTCGAGGCTTGTTTTTCAACTCCCATTCAGCCTCTGTCCCAAAATGTTATTGTTTTAGCAATGTTAGGCTCCACCACCTTTGTCTGAATATCCATAAATTCTGTAACAGCTGATACACGAATGAATGGATTAGCATAACTAGCCAAGTGCTTATATTGAGAAATTACAAAATGAGAGCCAGAAAGCTAAGAGGACTGCAAAAAGAGGGCTGTTGATAAAGATTGCTCAATTCCTTATACTGTTCATTAGAAATACTACACACATCATTTCAACATGCACTACCTTATTTGTAGGAATGTAAATTCCAATTGCTGTGATATTTCTCACCAGCATTATATAGCCTTGAATTTCTGCCATAGTTCTGTGTGGAATATTTTGGGGGTTCTGCTTTTATTCACAGACAAAAGAGTGTATAACACTGTTTCTGATGTTCACAAGTGAGTGCTATTGTCAATAAAATCTACACTGTATCAACCTCAGGGACAGGAAATAAGCAGAAAGTACAAACATTGTTTTGCAAGTACAGTTGGAAGTGGATTGGGACAGGTCTGTTGGGGACAAAACACTGAGCATCTTCCTTGACCACTGAATGCTGATTATTGAGAGTAAAAATATAAAACTAAAAAAAAAATACAAATGGAATGGAGCATCTTAAGGAGAAAAATTCCACGTGTCATTTTTGGCCTTGTATGGTATCTCAGTAATACAATTAAATAGATAATGAAACAGATAGATAATTGATAATGAATATACAAACAAAATAATTATGGTTTTTATCTTTATTGTTTTGAATCAGCATACAAGAAATGTTTAATGCAGGAAACTACAAAATAGAAAATATATATGTATAATTTTATATATATATATATAATTTTATATATATATCTATAATTAAATGGTCAACAAAATAAGTGAAATCTATTGTGCGACAAGCTTCCTATTTCTATCATTGCATTTCTTCAGAATTTGACATTTGTACACAGTTAGCAAAGATCTATGATAATAATATACCCTGACCCAACCCAAAAGATCCACTCATTGAAACATCCTTAAAAATAGAAGAAAGAAAAAGAGCCAAGAGCAGCCCAAGAGCAAGAAAAGACACAAAAATGATAGAGAAAAGGGGAACATTTTATTATTTTTTAAAAATAATCTTCAGATAGTATTTTTTACCTCAAAAAATCCTCTTCAGTTCTTCCCTTGGGTACATATAAGTGTGATGCGGGGATCAATATATTAGTTCAGATGCATTCTACACCTGCCTTCCACACAGGAATCAGATCAAAGAAAAAAATTATCATGAAATTTTATCAACTTTATACAGAAAATAGAAATAATTTGTTTTGGAAGGAATACCAATATTATATTTCCCATGTTGAGTTTATCTTTCCCACTTGAAAGGAGAAAAGAGCAAAAATGCTATTTCAGAATTCAGCAGAGAAAAGGAATTCAGTATTATGTGTTTATCAAGTCAACCAGGAGTTAGTTTAAAAACCTCACATTTGGATTGTAAACATTCAGTGGCTAATACAATGCTGGCTAGCTGACCATGAATTATATGTTTTAAGAATATGTGTCATATTTATGGAAGATATCTTTCTTATAATAAATTTAGTAATGGTAATGAAACAAGGCAGTCATGGCTAATTTATCCCATAGTTTGAATGAGACTATTTTAAATATGTTTCAGCAGTTTAAATATCTGAAAAAACAGAGAAAGGTATGCCTGCTTATTTAACAGTTTCCCAAAAAGGATATCCTTGAAAATCAGATGCTTTAAAAAGGTGAAAACAAAGTAATACATGGTTATAATCAATCTTCTAAAGCCTTGAGCAACAGTTACTGAATAGTCTCTTGAGTTGTTGACATTTTCTCTGAAAATGCTTAACACTTTCTTGTGATGCTCTCTAAATTTCCAAGGGAAAAGGATATGTGTATCGATGGATTTCTGCCTTATTGAGTGTAGCCCTCAAAGTTTTTTTATTTTTAAGAAAATGCTAAGTGCTTCTTATTTATTTTTGTAATTGTAATAAATGTTCTTTTTGGAGTACTTAGAGATTTACAGTGAACAGTGAAATGGTTTTTTTTTACAAAAATCCAATTTGACTGTGTGTTTATACATAATTTTTGTAAGTATGCTAATGTTATAAACATCAGTCTATATGAAATACCAGGTCAATCGTTTTTATATAATTAAATCAGGACAAAATAAAGGGGAAAAATCTTTTCTCTACCCTCTCTGAAATAGTTTATTGATTCATAATTTATCTCTCTATCTCCTATCTCTTCAAACTGTAGCTGAACATGATATCATCTGTCTTTCCTTTCTGGCTGGCTGTAGATAGGATGAAAGAGTGCATTCTTATTCAAGTAACTTAGAGACCATATGCATGGACCTAACCTTTCTATAGTCAACAGTCTAAGTCTAACTAAGAATTCTTCATTATTAATTTGTAGCTGTCTTTTTACTGAGGGAAAGCAAGGTTTGACAAATTATTCATTTCCACCATTCACTTTATCAGTGAAAATGTCCTTGCTTGACAGAATGCCAGTACATTTTTTGGAATACCTAAGTGTAGGAAATGAAGTAGTGATATCCTGTCTGAATGAGGGATATTTATGTTTTGTCTCTCAGCACCAAAAGTCAATGTAATAAATACAGCAAAGGAAGACTATCATTTCTGATTATGTTTAAGATATTCATCATTCTTCAACATGGAGCCCAGAATTATTTTTAATTTTTTTAATGAGACTGTTCTTAGTAAACAATATGAGTATCAGTTTCCTAGACAAAATCTAAAATGCAACTTTTTCCTAGGTACATAACAATGTGTAACTTCCTCCTATTTGTCTTTAATTCTAGTGCAGATCATTTATGGCTGGACTTTCAACTTCTAGTGCGCTAAAGGACTAGGATATGAAGAGTCTTAGGTGTTAAATGCCCCATTTTTCTCACTTGAATGCCATATTAGATATTAAGCAGGGGATCAAGGGCCAGCAGGATCTGTTTTGGAAGTGTCTAATGGGTGAACTAGATGCATTAACAATTTGCAATGTTTTAGATATTGCAGCCCCCACTCTCACACTTACAAACAGTTCAGAGCTATGGCTTCACTCATTATGGGAATGACTGGGGATTAAAAAAATGTATATGGGAAATTATTGTTTCTATACAGAGGCAATATCTCTTGCCTCCTTCCTATTTAATCTCATGCACAGCTAAAATGGCTACTGCCAATGATATGGCTTTACCTCCCACCTTCTTTCTTGGCACAACTGACTTCAACTAGAGGGGAACTGTAGGCACAGAAAATTTAGTAGAATTAATATTCGTAGTTAGCTTAATAGTATGGGATGTGGACACAAAAGCAATGCATTTGGAGATGGAAATGAATGTGTAAAGAGAGAAGATATTTGTGGCACACATGAAATGGAGGGACAAGGTAAAAACACCCCTTTCTTTCTTTCCTTGTATAAAAGTGCCATCTAATCCAGCATTTGGTTGGGAAAGCAAGTAGCCAAATGCTTTGAGGAACATCTCATGCTGGGAAAGAAGATGGGATCTTTCCCTTGTTTACTTATTTATTTATTAGATTTTTATCCTGCCTTTATTACTTTATAACAAGGTGGTGAACATACCTAATCCTCCTCCTTCCTTCTATTATTCCCCACAACAAACATGGCCAGGAATGACTGGCCCAAAGATTCCCAGCCAGCTTTCATCCTAAAACAGGACTAGAACTCACAATCTCCTGGTTTATCTCTGTAATTAGGGCTTAAAATTATATCATGACACACATGCAATGAATACATTTCAGAGATGAAAATATTAAATAAATAAATACTTATTTGGGAACTTAAGATTTTGAGTTTATAGTGTGACTTGATTTTCTTCTTAACGTATCTTTTTAACTTGGGACATTTTCAATTATTTGCTGCATTTTTTTTCTTATTATAAGCAGAAAGCCAAAGAGAAATCTTATCAATACATCTTTATGGACTTGAATAAAAGACTGATTCCAAATATTCCCAGATTTAAACAGACTTTGGGTGCTTACGCACAGGGAATTAATTCTATCTCACTACCCTTTCCTGTCCCCAGAGGTGTATTTAAGTTCTGCAAAGTTTTAGCAGAAACCCAATGGAGCCCATAATGGCAAAATAGGAGATTGCCTTCTAATGCACTAAGAAGGTTTGAGATGTGCAGTGGAAGAGCTCTTCTGAAATATATATAATTGCACTCAAATAGGCCATTTGGAAATAGGTGGATCAAGTCTTATAGCAGCTTTATAAATTTTATCATATTAGAAGAATGAAGATGTAGGGAACATATCTATTTATCTATTTTTGACATTTTACAGACAGGCTGTAAAATTTCTGTTGATTATGATATTATTTGTGTGCTACTTACTGATTTATGTTCTCTGATCTGTTTTGCTAGAGTGGTTATTTACAGATCATATGTACATTTGCAATGGAATACTAAAGCATTAAGTGAATTCTACAATGACCTGATTGTTAATATGCAATCTGATGACAGAAATACAGGCAAAAGAATATTCTATAACCATCTATTATTATTCATTTGTAAGAAGTTGTAGAAAGCAGACTGTTTTACTTTGTTTATTCTGCTACAGAACCACTGGAGGGCAGAACAGAGATAAATCTGTTTTCTAAGGAGACCTTTCAGATAATCTCTGATGTTTATTCTTTCATATCATTATTAAGTACACCAAAATTTCTCCCCACTCCATTATGATGAATAAACCTGTACTGTTTCTCAGTCATGCACTTACCAAAAATATCTCTAAACTTATACAGTTGCCTGATCAAGGCAACCTGAGGTATTTCTTTAATTGGCAAAAGTAAATCTAAAAAGTGCACTGCAAAAAACCATAATGAGCAGAAAAAAATATATATAATAAGTTTAAATATGTCAAGTGTCAGCTTCTGGAATGAGACATTTAGCCTTGGGGTTTCTATTCTTTCTTATCCAATTTCAAGACTTTAAAAAAGAAAATGGGATAGAGAGCTCTCCTTTTTTTTTATTTTCATGAAGGAAAAGATACAAAAAATTGCTGAACAAGTTATAGAATAGTTCTGACTTACTACATGGAGGTGCTATGATAAATATTGTTTGAAATTTTATTTCTATATCATCTGCAAATGAAAATGTGTGTGCTTTTTGATTTACCATTTATTTTATATTTTGAGTACTGCCAGGGCCATCTTAACAGCATTATGGGCCTCGAGCAAAGCAGTTTGCTGGGGCTTCTATGACAACTACACACAGGAATAAAAATGTAAATAGCCGATAAAATTAAACATATATTTGCATGTTACTATTAATAAAAATGCAGTAAAATGTAATAAATATGTTGCTGTATTTATATGATACAAGGTGCATTGAAGAGTTAACATACACAGATTAGGATGGTTCCCCTATGCTTGTGGGGCCCAGGGGCAAGTGCCCATCAGGCCCATGCCTTAAGACAGCCCTGAATACTAATGTATCTGTTAGACAACATGCCTATGGTGAAGAAGTCTGGAAAGGGGAAGATGTGAGATTGTCAACAACTAAAAACTTTATCTTTAATATTAAAACATAAATTTGGAATATCTTAATGAAAGTGAGAAGTTATGGCATTTGGCTGGAAAACAAGGCAAATAATGACAGGCTGAATAGAAGGGTCAGGGAAACAGAAAAAAAAAGTTTCCAAGTTTCCCTTCCATTTTCCTCTTGTGAAAGATTCCGAGGACACTTTAGTTGTAGATTATAAAAAGGATATAAAAAGATTCTGTGAACTGTTTTGTGAGTTTTTATTTAACTAAAATAAAAGGAAAAAAATAAAAAAAAAATCTAACCTTTCCTTATACTTTAACTTATAAGTATAAATATGAAATGGACTACTTCGTCTATGACACTGCTATAGTTTAAATCAGAACATAACCTATGTTTTCCTATGTATATGTGGTAATTGCCCACATAGAAATTGATCGCCGATGGCCATCCTTCAGAACTGCCCTTTTTGTAATCTAAGCTATCTTCAGTCTTTGGAATTACAGGGCATGAACATGTTACTTTTAGCAGAGCAAGCAAATGGAGCACTTTTCCAAGGCAGCCTTTTTAGTAGGCCTGTTTTTTCTGCTATACTTGCTGCTACTTGAGAGTAAATGGAGGAGATTATTTGGCCTAAACATGTGCAGTTACCAAAACATGACTGTGATACTGGACACAAGTGCCATCCCACCAGACAAAAAGTGATACATTTCCCCACTATGTCCTCACAGCTTCAGGGGGACTTATGGGGACTTCAGGGGGACTTATGGGGAAGAAATGGAAGACTGAAGACAGTTCTGCAAAAAGTGATTAAATAGACTCTACTGGGATTAGAGCTTTGGGAGATGAAGGAATAGCCAACTTGCTCACATTATAGGCAGTGCCTTTGAAAGGACACTGAGTTTGCATACTTCCTTTTCTAATCACTTTTGGAAATCACTTGTTAACTTTTCCGCAATTAAAAACCTTTGGATTGACGGGTTTTACTGAAAACTGGTGAATTTTCTTAAATTCTTAGAGAAAAAAGTTGTAAATGCAAATTTTTTAAATGTAATTTTTTTGAGAAGGGTTGTAATAAATATTAAAAGAGTGATGAAAACCTTGATCTTAGACAGTTAGAAATGGACTAAAGATCCAGAAAAATGTGAAATAAGATTTTGGAATTAATTATAAAAAATGCTTCCAATGAGGAAACTTTCTATTTTTATTTTTTAAAAAAAGCCAACACTTTAAAAATTGAAGAGAACAAGAAGTGAATGAATGAAATATTACAATTAAAGGAGAAGAACACTCCAATTCAGCTTACAAAGAGAAAGTTCATCATTGGACGTATTGAAGAATATATTTGAACAATGGTCCCAGGAGTTAAGCTTAAGAGTGTAGGTAGATAGACTGTGCTTAAAAGATATTATGGAAGAGAAACAACTTGTAACAAGATTGAGATTGACTGAATGTAGAAGATTAACTAGAAAAAGATGTTACATTGGGGATACCTAAGAAACTGACTGATATCTTAATAAATAACTGGGAATACACAAATAACTAACAAGAAGAGTGACCTGGATAATTTTTCTATATTACATTTACAAATGGGGCTTGTTAAAGCTTTTTAGAATTATGTGAGGACAAAGAAAAATGAAAATAAATTATTTGAAGAGAATAAAGGCCAAAATTGCCAGCCAGATGTTCAGACTGGATTTGGCAGTTTTGTCCACCTATGAAGTCCTTCCCAAGGACCTGAGATAGGCAAATGAGGTTGTTTGATGGAGTTATAGTCATCATTATATGATGTAAACAGTTCCAAGTTTGTTGCAGGATTATTATTATTATTATTATTATTAATTACAATTACTCTATTATACAGTATTTAAGTTTAAATAAAAGCTGTCAGAACATGGGAATAAAATTTATTTGGCACAACAAAACAAAGCAAATGTAAAAGGCTTGATGGTTTGCATGAATCTCAGTAAGGAGTCTGCATAAATGCAAAGGCGGTAAAGCCTAGAAGGAAAATTGTTTTCCAAGACTGTTCAGCATATTATCTTTTGTTCTGTGAGCTTTATAATAGAGCATATCTATGAAAAAAACTACTATTGAATTTTAGGTTTATTTTAAAGGATTTTGGGATTAAATATATTGATACATTCAGTAATGCATCTGTCAATGTAAAATAATAAGAAGGTATGAAGTTTCTAAATTATCACTTGCAAAAGAAAGATAAAGAATTGGGGTACAAATTTACAGAGATATGCTTTCAGTAGTTTTGGAAATCAAATAATGAGAATGTGAAACCTATGTCCTTGATGGATGGCTGCAGTGTGATGCAATGTTGCTGTCTGTTTCTTAGCAGCAATGTTACATTGATATCTAATGTTTTGCATTCTACATGCTTCCCTACTTTTAAATGTTATTTCTTCCGTCATTTCCAATTCTGTTCTGTTGCTTTCCAATTATTCAAAAGCATTTTAACATTTGTCATCTTAATAATTATCTAAATGGCATGTCTCTAATAATTGATTCCCATAGTAGGATGTTGTCTTCTAAAAAGTTTTGTTAATTGTGGTTAAAAGGTATCATTCAGACAGATAGGCAGAAGCTGTGATATAAGAAAGAAATGCTGGAAAAACCCTTGGGCCCACTATTAGCATTAAAATAATATTAAACATTATTTAAACTGGGTTTGCAAATATATTCAAAGTACTTTACCAATATCATGGGTGCCTAATGGGGATGTCATTTCATTTAAGTCTCCAGAAGCTATAGAGAAGCCCAGTTTGTGTGTGCATGTGTGTGTGTACATGCACACGCACATTTAAATATTGAAAATATATTGCTCAGCTTTTAAAAATGAAAAGATTACGGAAAAAGCCATTTTTACTTCTTTAAGAATAAAATAGATCAATATGTATAATACAGTAAATGGAATTTCATATGGTAGTTCATGAAAATATGTTCCAAAAATATCTTAAAACTTTTAATAATAAACTCAGCCTTATGTTAGCCTCTTATCCCCAATGTACTGTATATCACACATTCTGAGATTTGAGATAAAGAGGGAAGAAAGCTAGATTGGAATGGTAAGTTTTGACATATGCTTTGTTTCAGAAGAGGAAACAACACATAAACTTACATTAGTTAGCATAAAAGATGGTAGTCAAGGGCATGATTAAACCCCAACTCTTTTGTTGTGCATTATCATCATATACACAAACAAAGCACCAAGATTTCAACTGCAGTATTTCATCCACCATCTTCATTTCTTTGATGCTCCCATACAGAGCAGATTTTCCTATGTCTCTTTCACTGAGTTGATTAGTTGAAGAGAGCCAATCAAAAGCCTTTTATAAAGCCATCAATTTTATGGTGCTGATCTAGCTTACAGCAGTGAAAAATGAATTAATCATATGATGGAATGGATTTGGAACAAAATACAAAACTAGTTATTCTCGTTTCTTTTACTGCATGGAAATGCTGCTTGGAATAATGATGGACATTCCCACTGTTAACAAATATATATGAATAATCAAGCATAGGTGTTTAACAATGTTTATTTGCTGCCCAAAAATTACATTTTCTTCTAAAAATATTTTAATTGCTGTTCCACCTTATTACAAATTAATTCTCTAAATGAGGGCTCATTCTGTTTTTAGTTTACATTTACTCTATAGGCTCATTACTGAGAACAGTGTGAATCATAGGAATTATAAGGTCAAGATAAGAAATTGTATAAATAGGAACAACCTTTTTATGCTATCTGTGACACATTTCCTCTTTAATGTTTATAGCCATTCAATTCCTTTCCAAATCATGTTTAGTATTATTGCAGCATTTGCTTGCATTGGTCATCCATTTCCTCATTAAAGAATAAATCTGCCACTTTTTAATTTTCTTGTCTCTTGAAGGTTAAATAAAACTCATCATCAATAATTGTTTATACTCATAAATTTATTTATTTATTTATTATTTGTCAAACAGGTATTAGATAAAGGTATAAATGGATACGAATAAAAAGAAACATTAGAACATTAGGACGTTGGTGTGCTTATGCATGCCCTCTACAGACCTCTTAGGAAAGGGGTGAGGTCAACAGTAGACAGTCTATGGTTGAAGTTTTTGGGGTTTGGGGAAGAAACCACAGAGTCAGGTAGAGTATTCCAGACATTGACTAGTCTATTGCTGAAGTCATATTTCCTGCAATCGAGTTTGGTGTGGTTTACCTTGAGTTTGTATCTGTTGTGTGCTCTTGTATTGTTGTGACTGAAGCTGAAGTATTCAGTGACGGGTAGGACATTGCAATATATAATTTTATGTACTATGCTTAGGTTGGTACTGTACACTTAGATGTACAGTAAAACTGAGCCATAGGGAGTAGATAATCCTTGGTGTTGTTATATGTCTCTGAAAAATACCTGTGATGTCTATATCCATTTCGAAGAAGAAGGACTTTTCTATGAAGTCTATGGATTCCACTGTTTCTGTAGATGGAACAGAAGAGGGACTTTTCCTTTCTTGCACACTAGCCATGCAATCTTCAAAGCTCCTCCATCTCTGAACTAAATGTTGATGGTGAAGAAGGTCTTTAAAGAGAAACGACTTCTCTCTCAGAATGTTGAATTCTGCTTTTTAAAATGAGTCCAAGACATAATATTGCCTAGAAATGAATTTGAACTAGTAGCCACTCCACCAATAATTATTTGAGGAATATTAGGAACATTTGCATCATGTTTGTTTCATGCTCAATTCAATTTAAATATTCTGGGCAGTACAAATTGCCCTGCCTCACCAGTCCACACTATATATCTGGTACCTAGCAATAAATATAACCATGGCTCCAGCTACCACTCCTGATTAGCTCATGTAATTAGGCTGAAGTTCTGGACC
Source organism: Laticauda laticaudata (assembly GCA_004320025.1). NCBI lineage: Eukaryota > Metazoa > Chordata > Lepidosauria > Squamata > Elapidae > Laticauda > Laticauda laticaudata. The sequence continues at coordinate 33,523 of BHFT01027399.1, forward strand.
AATGTACCCAAATTAAATACGGCTTACATAGAAAACACTTTTAGCTTTGTTTCTCATGATTTACTATTTACAATTTTAAAGTAATTAAGTTTACAATTACGATAAAACTCCTTACAATAAGAGGAGATTACATCTGATTTTAAAAGTCTATAAACAGAGCATGGAGTTACCCTGTAAAAAACAGGGCATTGAAAGGGGCCTTGTCTTAATCCTTTGTTTGTAGACTCCCCAGAGATTTCTGGCTGGCTCCTCTGAAAGTAAGAGCCCTGGTGGTGCAATGGTTAGAATGCAGTGTTGCAGGCTGATGAACCCTGATTACTCAAGGTTGACTCAGCCTTCCATCCTTCTGAGGTAGGTAAAATGAGAAGAACCAGTAGCGGAAATTTTGAGAAGTTCGGAGAACTGGTGATAACCTTCCCCCAGGAGTGGGGAGGAAATGGAGATTTTAAAGTATCCTTCCCCTGCCATGCCCACCAAGCCACGCCCACAGAACCAGTAGTAATTTTTTTAATCCCACTACTGTTAGAGAGGGCTGTAAAGCACTATGAAGTGATATATACAGTAAATCTAAGTGCTATTGGTATTGCTATTCTCATTTGGGTGAGGGGACTGATTTAGGATTAGGCCATTTCTAGGGGCATGCATGGGAGTTAAAAGAAACAAGATACATATGTGATCCTGTAAAACCCCTCTCCCTTTTTACAAATGTTGCTGCATGTCAGAGATAATATCTTTGACTTTTTAGGACCTCCAACCCTTTCAATCTCATAATTAATCAAGCAGCAAGTATCACCCCAGCTGAATCTCACAGTCAGGAACAGTGCCACACGTAAAAGTAATGGGTGTTATTTCAATTTCCTTTCTCGGTTTAAATTTCTTATTAAGCATTTTGTTCTTCTAATTCCCTAACATTTTGCTGCTGGAATTCTTACTTCCAGAATTAACAAATCATTTTTCTTCCCTCTTTTGAACAGATAAAAACCATAGGTATTCATAATGTTATTTTCCCTTGTAGCTAAAATTTTCTTTGGAGGGAGAGCAATCGCCAAAGCTTGTTACCAATACAATTCTAATGTTTATTTTTTAATATGGTAGACAGGTAGTTTCTTGTCAGAAATAGGCACATCTGCAAGTGCAATAATTACTGTTTAATTAAGATAATTATAAAAGAGGAATGTAAACACTTAAGGTGCAGTATGTCTGAACATTCTTTCCTTTCATATTATTCAAACATTTGCCATACACCTGATTCCTTCCTGTCCCCCTCCCCCTCCCCAACACTACATCAATCCTGGATAATTATAGCAGTGTAGACATAAAACAACTCAATTACTAAATTTAAAATGGGTGGTTCATTGGATCTCATCTCAAACTCCAGAATACACATTTTGTCTTCATGTCATGTGGTCTTTCCATTGCACTCCCTTTCCATGTCCTCTCCTGTTTGTTTCCTCTGTACTGATAAAAAAAAAAATCCCCAGTGACACCCATTAGCACTAAAGCCAACACCCTGGAATTGCTTTTCAGAGTTGGGTTTTTAAGCTTTTTGGGTTTTTATAAAAAAAATTGGCCTTAATACGAGTTACCTCTTCCACATAGCTAGCCAGAAACTTCTGATTTGGTCATTGATCTCTCACATACAAAAGCAGGCTGGGAGGAATGTATGTCTAATTGGTCCAGCTCAGAGCAATTATATGAGAACTTTAAATACTGTCCCTGAATTCATTTTCCTTGGCTCTTTAATCTCAAGTGTTAACTAGCAGGTATCTGGAACATCTGTTCCAACAAGGAAAGGTGGTAAGTGCAGCTGCTTTGATCCTTGCTTGAAAGAGTGATAAAGGATCCTTCCAGTAAAGTCATCTAACCTGCTCCCCATCACTTTTCTTTTCTATGTAAATAACAAAATCAGAAAGAGAGGCAGACAATTGGCAGTGCCTGTAGCCTCTAAATTAAACATACAAACCTTTCTCTCTCTGAGAAAGAGTCAGCAATAAGCTAGGTTAAATAGTGTCCCTGTCTCATTATCCAGTTTGAGTATGTCAAAGAATCATAGGTTCAGAACAAATCTTAGAGATCATCTAATCCACCCTCTATCCAGAAATTTCAGAAATATATAATTTTAAGTCTTCCAAACATACCTCTCTTTTGGAAGACTCCTCCTCCTCCTCCTGCTTTTCTCTCTTTCTCATTCTCTCTCTCTCTCTCTCTCTCTCTCTCACACACACACACACACACACACACACACACAGTCACTCACATTTTTTTTCATAAACATAAACACCCAACAATACTTAATTTTCTTGGACCTTTGCTAATTGCTGAAGTATAAATGATGATTCTATAACCTATTTCTAGAAAGCATTTTGCCTTTATTATCAAGAACTTGACTGAACCATATATACATCACTGGGTATTATTTGTATAACTCTTGAGAAAATGAAATAAATTTATTATATTTTGACAGTGTTAAATCACAAGGTTTAGTGCTTGTCCATAAACCATTATGGGTATAAGATATACTTTTTCTCTCCCATGTTTCCACCTCTTTAAAACCATGAAATAATAATGCCTCTTTAATTAGGGATGTAGTGGCAATTATTTATTTTCTGTCTGCAAGCTCTTTGAAGTTAAAACACCTGCTTCTCCTTGGTCTTGACAAGACTAATCGTCTGTATAGGCTGGGCTAGAAGAATGTCAATCATACCTTAGGTTTAGTCATATCAAAATAGACACCCATAAACTGCATCACCCCCAAATAACACAGTCTAATTAGAAATCAAGAAAAAAATTAATACCTGACTTATCTTGAAGCAGTCACTTGCGGCAGCAGTGAGGTAAAAGATAAGACCATTCATGTGGCTCTATTACCCTCTCCTTCAGCAGCTATTTCATCATATTTAAGCAAAGGGATAAATGGGCCTGGAAAGTCACCGCCTATGATTGTGAAAGTTGGACAAGCAAGACAGGAAGAAAATAAGTTTGTTTGAGTTGTAGTGCTGGAAAAGCTTCCTGCGCATTTCTTGAACAGCCAAAAAACCAAAGTACTGGAGCGCATAGCTCCGGATATGTCAAAATCACAAAATGGTGTCTTATTTACTTTGTCCATGTCATGCAGGGGAATTCACTGGACAAACCAGTTGTTTTTTGGAAGAATTAGTTGGTAAAATGAAACCAGGCCACCAAAGAACAACGATGGCTGGATACTATCAAAGCTGACACCAGACAGACCATAGAAAAACTCAAAGAAATAGTGCAAGATCAGAAGATGTGGAGAGACCTGGCCCATAGAATCACCAAGAGTTGGACCCAACTGAATGGATATCGTTGTCATCGTCATTATCATCATCATCCACTGAGCATCATTGACCTCCCCTCTCACTCAATTCTTTCAATTCAAACTAGGTGTTGAAAATTGTTATGGCGAATAACATCTTCCTGATACCGCAACAAAATAGATCCAGCAGCACTCAGTCTTTATCAATGACAATCTTGTCTTCAACATTAGGGATATAACCCACTACTTTCTTCCTGTTTTACAGCACCAGAGGAGATAACAGTGGGTCTCCTCCCAGGTTCTCCCTCTCTTAAAAGGAAAAATAGTAGGCACCGAGTGTTAGATAATTAGACCTGATGCATGATTGTGCTTCCTTTCTCCCCACCCCCACCCTTACTTTCCTTTTTCTTTTATATTTAGATTGTAAATGTGCATGTGGGAGTGTCTACTTGATTTTATGCAAGTCTGTTCAATGAAGGTATAACAGTAACACAATTTTATTGAATGATAAATTACATTCATTCTCAGATTAAAAAAAGTAGAAATTACCTCTATACCAGGGGTGGAATTCTACCAGTTCACACCTATTCGCTAGAACCAGTTGTTAACATTCTAACCGGTTATTAGAAGAAATTACTGGCCGAATCCTGCAAGGAAGCCAGGAAGGAAATGTTCCGGTGTTGCTTACAGAAACTGCCTCTCCGTTAAACCTTATTACATTCTTGGCAGGACTAGACTTCCTGTCTCTGGAACTTCTCTGGAGTTTTTTCCCCCCTCCTTTGCTGGTACTTTGCTTGTGTGACATTCAAAGTTACAATGGCACTGAAAAAAGTGACTTATGACTCTTACAACTGTTGCAGCATTCCCACAGTCATGAGAGGCCAAGCAAGGTGATGCATGCCTCGATGTGAGTGATATTGAGTTTGCCATGCCCAGCCAATAACATGGTCATCAAGCCATGTCCACCCAGTCACATGGCCACCAAGCCATGCCCACCAACTAAGTCAGGCCCACAGAACCAGTTGTTAAAAAATTTGAACCACACCCCTGCTCTTTCCTTAAAGCTAAGTTACTAATTATTCATTTTGAGCAAAAGAAGAATGAAAAGAGACTTATGTCCTGTCAAACACTTTTGAGTCAGCCCTTTTATTGGTGACTGGAGTAGATAGGACTAGAAATTCAATATCTGCAGACCACAAATGGCCACCCCACAGGCTGAAAATGAAAAAGCTGAATTATTCAGCTTTTGTGTAAATTATCATCTGTTTAAAAAAATTAGAATAGCTACATCTTGTACTTTGTCTCATTTTTTTTTGACATTACATTTTTTATAGGTGTATGCCATAAGAAGATACATGCATATTATATTGGATCATAGCTTCCACCTAAGCATTTCAGCAGTTAAAATGTATTGCATATTTCTAGCAAACAAAGTACTGTAGGCAGATCAAGTCACAAAGCAAGAAAGCTGACATTCCATGAGTCAAGCAGGTGATTTGGGAGGATAAGTTACAGTGTTAAGTGCAAACATGCAGACCTCAAAGAAAAAGGGATGGTACTTATCACGCAAGGAAGATTCTGTTGCTTCACTCTAGAGTCTATGTTGTGTGCAAACAAAAGGCCTGCAGATAAATAGCTCTATTATACAATATTTAAAGAGATATTCAAGAAGGAAGGGAATCCTCTGTATATTTGTTTAAGAGAAAATTTGATATATCGGATCAACTTCCGGGAAATGAAGCATTGGAAAATTTGAAATCTTAGTTTCAAATATAGTTTTGTTTCTATCGTGTGTTCAAACTCACATGGAATAATGGTTTATGTTTCTTAAAATCAATTTTCCATCCTTTTTTCACAAGTGATCTTTAAATTTATAATCTATGATTTGGATTTCAGGATATTTTTTTAAACTTTAAAAAAGCAGTGCATTTATATGCATTTCAACAGAGGTTAAAGAGACGAAGTGAGGGAGGGAGGGTGGGAGAGAGAGAACCATGCCATATTTGCATTTCTCTCCCCTTTCCCCCCAAAATTTCTGAATTCAGCCTCCATCCTGTATGGGTTATCCAACTGGGATTTGAAAATATTTTCCCTCCCATCTCTTGAATTGGCAGTTGGATCTGCAGAAGCACAAGGTTCACTTTCAGTTCAACATGATAATTGATCAGCAATTATGTAGCAGGCAGGTGGAAAATAGGAATAGAGTGGAATTTGCCTGAGAGGAAAAAAGGATTAGAGAGTTTTGGCTGTATGTGTCAGCCTATAGTTCCTTTCCTGTTTCTAACCTTGGGGTGATAAAGTGATTGGTATCTCATTCCTCTGGGGGATTCCTCTGTTCTCCTCTCTCCCCCACCTCCTCTCTCTTTCCCTCTCTCTTCTTTCTTCATAGGCAGATTATGTTATTTATACTTTCTAACACTATTATTTGTGAATTTAGCCTGGTTTTCTTGGGGCATGGAGGCAGCAGAGGAGCAGTGAGTATGTGCCAAAGGATTTTAGCAAAACCCATCAAGGCACTGATTATGATTTTGATTTGGAAGTTTGAGCAATCCTGGCTCACCCTCAGACAGTAGTTGTGTAGTAGAAAGGGAGGGCAAAAAGCTATTAGGAATATATGGCTCTAATTAATTGGTTTCTCAAGTGTGTCCTTACAAAAGGAAGGAATTCATATAAAATCACCACAGGAACATACTACAGATAAATAATGCTGGGCTTTTTGGAGGGAGTGGAAGGAGGGTTTCTATTTCATCATAAAATGTTAAAGTTGGGAAATTCAAATTTCAGGTTTATAGGGAAACCTAGGGATGGGATTCACGAAATCACTCTATGCAGGGCAAAGTTGGGCATTCAAGAAATGAAAGTTGCAATCTGTGAGTGCAAAACCTGGCAACAGCTACCTGAGAGTTTTTTCCTAACTGGTTTAGGATATGCAGTAAAAGTCTACTATATATCCTATTCTACAGTATATGAATGTATGTTCCTTTGTACCATATATCAAAAACCAATAAAATTACAGTGAAACATTTACCCAGCTTTTTACTTTACACATTTCTACTGTATATCATCCCTGAAAGCTTCCATGGACCACCACTTTGGTCTTCTCCAAAACTTGACAATATGGTAATGTACTTTCTAACATATTTTTTCTTTAAAAGAAATGAAAAATGTAAAATAGACAAAATCATACAAGATTTTTCAATCTTATATAATTTAGGAGAGATGGGTAACTAGATATCGATAACATGACACTGCAATATCCCAGTTTGAGAATCATTTCACTAAATGGGTCGAGTGCAAAAAATCAGGAATCTGGGCAGGTCAAATGAATATAGGTTTATTGTATGTTAATGCTCTCTACAAGAATCTGTACTACTAATGGTCGAAGTGAGTTGACGATATATAAGAGTCATCAAGGACGAATGAACTTAGATCTCTTGTGAGGTTGATGAAACTCAAGAATTATGATGCTCTTGACTCCACTCTCAGGCTCATCCTGGTCATCTCCTACAAAATGCTTTTGATTTAGTTGATATCTAATATTAACTGAATAAATTTAAGCATACATCGAGGTAAGCTGTTTTGAGATCCCCACAATACATACATTTTTTGCTGCCTCCACTACTTGAATCTTTATGCAATACAGAGGTGACAGCATTAAGCCAGATCTAGCCTATAGCAGGAGTAGTGCTGGTTCTAACTTTAGGCAGACAGATGGTCAACTATGGTGATCTTCAAGAACTGTATTACTGCATGAGCTACAACTATAGTTGTCAGGATTCCAGAAATTGTCCATTTCAATCAGTAACTCCGAGACAAACATATTCTCAAAGTGCTTTATTAAAAACAGAAACTTGGCACGCCTGTGAGATTCTAAAACTAAAGTTTCCTCCCAGTCTTCCACAATACTCAATCAACACCCACCCCTTTTCTCCCACATCATAAATGACGTGAACCAATCATCCTTCAACTACAATTCTTGCTGCGCCATAGAGAATGACCTTGACAGTCTTACGTATTTATTATGTCTACTGAAAATTACTTAAATAACAACAACCCCCCTTTCCTTTCTCCATAACTGTGTGGTAACTTTTAATAGAGATTCCAAAGCTGACAGGCATCTCCCCTTGGAAAATTCGCCTCCTAAAAAGAACATAAAAGAAAAAAAATACAAACAAGGATTAATGTTATCTTTTAACCCCCTCTCCCTCCCCCCTTTTGGTTTGTTAGGAAATTCCTCATGGAATTGTTTAACCAGTCTTTCTGCATGTGCATCCCAACTTTTGACCCAAGTAGCATCTGATACAGGGTAACTCTTCCATAAAACCAAATATTGCAATTGTCCTCAGTGTAATCCAGAATCGAAGATTTTTTTGATTTCATAATGTATCTCACCCTGTATGATTAAAGGGTTTGGGGGAACGAATGGTATTGGTCTTATCATTGATGTATTAGCTGGTTTTAATAAACTACTATGGAACACTGGGTGAATTTTTCCTAATAGTTAGGGAAGAGTTAGTTGGACAGTTACTGGATTGATTATTTTCAAAATTGGGAATGGACCTAAGAATTTAGGTCCCAACTTTTTATGAGGAAGTTTTAATTGAAGATATTTGGTTGACAAATATACTTTGTCTCCTACTTTAAACGGTGGTTGGAGGTATCTAAGTTTGTCTGCTTGTTTTTTTGTAATCTTTTGTGGCTTCAGTCAAAGCTTTTTTGGTGTCCTCCCAACCTTTTTTAAATGAGTTCATCCATCCTGTTACAGTCATGGATGTAGGAGGTTCTCTAGGTAATTCTGACACTGGGACAAATTGATTTGAAATGGAGTCAACCCTGTGCTGCTATGTACTGCATTATTATAAGCAACCTCTGCAAATAGTAATAATTAGCCCAGTTTTCCTGTTGATAATTTACATAACATCTAATGTATTGTTCTACCATGGCGTTCTCCCTCTCTGCTGCTCCATTGCAGGCTGGATGGAATGCTGAAGATAACCCTTGGAAGGAGCCAGTAGACTTTAAGAACTCCCTCCAAAATTTAGTGGTAAATTATACCCCTCTGTCTGAGATTATTCGATGAGGTACTCCATGTAGTCTATAAATATGCATCACGAACAGTTTTGCAGGCTTTTTTGCAGATGGAAGTCCTTTACAGGCTATAAAGTGGCCTGCTTTGTCAATCATAGTCCAAATGATTGTATTCCCCCCCCCCCCCC
>BHFT01027400.1:0-18169 GCA_004320025.1 Laticauda laticaudata
GTGCCTACCATCCCTGTCCTATTGTTTCTTTTATTTTTCTTATGTGTATCCATGTATTCATAACTATGTTTTTACTTGTACTATTATCTTGTAAGCAATTGACAAATCAAATAAATTAATAAATAAACATGACAAAGGGCACCTGCTGTTGCCACAGTTACTTAATTGGAATCCCAGGTCTTTCATTTAAAGTATAATGTATCCTTCTAGCTTTTGCATCTTCTGTAGGTGGAAAATATTGATGGGCAAAGTACAGAGTGTGATGGAAGGTTGAAATATTAGGAGAACATTTGTAGGTGGAAAGTCATCTGGATGCACAACACAGATGTGTTGTTGAGAGAAAGAAAATGAAGAGGGGTGAATGGATAAGCACTTATAAATGTGAAATAAAACATTATGATATTCAACAAATAAGAAATTGTTGAGATGTTGAAAACAAAAGTGAAGAATTTCCCATCAAATCAACAATAACATTCATGGTTTGCAGATATCAATATTGGTTGTGGTTGGTCGGCACCAACGGTTTATAAATGAATATTTGGTAAATTCCTCTCTTCATGGATAATCTTAGCTTTATCCTAAGCTACAGAAAGAACCCAAATAATATACATTCACATCTACATACCCAAGTATTCTTAGAAATAAGAAGTCAAAATCATAAACGGTGAGATATTGTTCTCCATTTCAAGCTGAGACAAGAATCTATTATTTTTTATCACAATAAATGTCTTTTTACAACTTCTCAATGGAGATTCTAGGTCCCCAAACAGCAGAATCAAGTTTAATTAGGTTTCAAAGGAACATTTTATCTACTCTGATTTAAAAAAATGCTTTACCTAGTTATTTTAAAGCCTTTTCTGCACATTACACCATAAAACTGAGTAGTTATGGAGAGATCTTTCACAGAAGATCGGGATAATATCTCCAGAGGAATCCATCTCTTAATTTCCCATGTGAATCCAGACATGATGTTAGGAAGATACTATTTTGAATTAATGTGGCATGATATAGTTAGGATCAAATATGAACCCTTGCTTCAAGATTAGTCATTGTCTGTGTATAATTATCTCTGCAGAGTCTTTCAGGGACACTAAAAACATTTTTTCCTTCCACATAATTTTTCTACCCTATGAAATATTCTCCCTTTCCTATTTATCCTCCAAGTTTCTTCTCCATTCATCTGGCCAATTACACATTTTTCTTTCAAAAATCACCTTCGATACTGGGATCCTTCCTTCAACAAAACTGTTTTCTTACATCTACTTTAAAACACATGGTGGCAATCTTGGAATAACTTGAGTCTCACCAGGGGACGCATATGCCCTTCTGTAGCAGATATGCTCTCTGAATCATTTCCTGTGGTTTGCCTTCCTTTTACCACCAAATTTACATGTTAGAAGAAAATTCTTTTGTGAATGGAAAGAATATATAACTTCTAAGTGTCTGTTGAAGCAAAGGTGGCAGCAAAACCTCTGAAGGTGACTACACCAATTTGAAGCTCTCCAAAGATTATTTTGGGTGGGTTTAGTACCCAAATTCTTAATCTGAAAAAATGTGGCTGTTCTTCTTCATCATCACCTCACTTCTAAGTATGTGTTTACTTCCTAATAATGGTAGACTATAGGTTCTAGCTGGGCATGTCTTCAATTCTTTAGGTTTCTTCAAATCAGGTCAATTCCCTGGATGTTTTCCTAGAAATTGGTGGTAAATTATCAACTGGAAATGACAAGAACTGAAGTATTCAGTTGAATCTCTCTCTTCCTCTCTCTCTCTCTCTCTCTGTGTGTGTTTGTGTGTGTGCATGTTTCAATGTGTTTGGTGATGGACATGATGGAAAAAATATCAAACTGGAAAGGAATTTAGATCAGGTAGCCCTCATAATTAGAACTGATGTTTCAAAATAACAAGTAGATCCAAGCAGCATCAAGGTTCTTTCTGGAAAAGAGGGAAGTAGACCTACTTATCTAACTCTCCAACTAACCCCATAAATTCTCTATAATTTTTATATCCAGGAGGAAGCACAGGACAGTTGGGGAAACAAACAACTGACATTTTGACTGTTACTGAAGGACAACCTGTTTATCTCCATGTTTTTATGAAGTTTTCCTAGAAATTGGCTGTAAATTATCTCCAGAAAATTACAAGAACTGGTGTTCAGTTGAAATGAAATATCCCTCTCCCTCTCCCTCCCTCCCTTCCTCTTTCCCTCCCCCCCTCATGTGTGTGTGTTTGGTGAAGTGCCTAATGAAAAGAATATACAACTGGGAAGGAATTTATACAGGGTAGCTCTCATAAATTACAACTGATGTTTGAAAAATGACAAGAGAGTAAGTCCAACCAGCAGCAGGGTTACTTCTGAAAAGAGGGAAAAGGACATACATATCTACTTCTCCAACTAACCTCATGAATTCTCTATTATTTTCTATCCAGGAGGAAGCACAGGGCAGTCAGTGAAGCAAACAACTGGCATTTTGAATGTTACTGAAGGAGAACCTGTTTATCTCCATTGTTCTTATGATGCAGGGTTTATTGGCACACATTACCCATTCTGGTATATTCAGTCTCCCGATCAGCCTCCAAAACATCTTCTGGATTCACATTTGAAAACAGCTCAAGGATTCCAAGCTACTCACAGTCCCAATGAAAATAAAAAAAATGGGACTTTCAACATGCAGAAACCAACCATCCAATTGAAAGACTCTGCTGTCTACTTTTGTGCCTTCAGAGACACAGTGAGACAAAGTAGATGAGAAGCCAACAAAAAGGCACAAATGGGGAGAAAAGCAAAGAAGGTGAGCTCAGAAATGAAAATTCCAGTAGTTCCTTTGAGATTAGGGTCCATGAATGTAGTTGGACATAATCCAGGTCAACCTTGCAATGGAAGGAAAATTTAGGAAATGGGGTTAGCTTAATATCAGTGTCTGATCCCAATAAGAAGGATCACCTGGGAAAATATCTGATAAGGTTATCTAACCACTTGGAACCATTTATCTCCATAAGTCATGGAAAGAGGCCTTTCATGTCATTTAGGTTCTACCATTATGTGTTGTCCATTCAACACTGGGATTCATCTTTTCATTTTTAACCCTTTCAGACTCTAAAATAATTCCAACTAACATTTCATTTGAAGAACATCTCTCTCTCTCTCTCTCTCTCTCTTCTATTTATCCTCCAAGTTCCTGCTCCATTCACCTGTCCAATTATATATTGTTCTTTCAAAAATCACCTTCAATACTGGGATTCTTTCTTCAACTAAACTATTTTATTATGTCTACTTTAAAACACATGGTGGAAACCTTGGGACAACTTGAGTCTCACCAAGGGATACACAAGTTCTTCTGTTGTAGATATGGTCTCTGAACTATTTCCTGTGGTTTGCCTTCCTTTTACCACCAAATTTACATATTAGAAGACAATTCTTTTGTGAAAGGAAAAAATACATAGCTTCTAAGTGTCTCTTGAAGCAAGGTAGTAGCAAAACCTCTGAAGGTGACTACACCAATTTGAAGCTCTCCAAAGATTATTTTAGGGGGGCTTAGTACCCAAATTCTTAATCTGAAAAAAATGTAGCTCTTCTTCTTCTTTTTCTCCTTCTCCTTCTCCTTCTCCTTCTCCTTCTCCTTTCCCTCTCCTTCTCCTTCTCCTTCTCCTTCTTCTTCTTCTTCTTCTTCTTCTTCTTCTTCTTCTTCTTCTTCTTCTTCTTCTTCTTCTTCTTCTTCTTCTTCTTCCTCATCATCATCATCGTCTCAAATCTAAGTATGTATTCACTTCCTAACAATGATAGACTATAGGTTCTAGCTGGACATGTCTTTAATTATTTAAGTGACTCAAATCAAGTCAATCCCTTGGAAGTTTTCCTAGAAATTGGCAGTAAATTATCTCATGGAAATGTCAAGAATTGAAGTATTCAGTTGAAATTATACTGTATATAATTTCTCCCTCTCCCTCCATCCCTCTCCCTCCTTCCCTCTCCCTCCTTCCCTCTCCTTTTCCCTCCTTCCCTCTCCCTCCCTCCTCTCTCTGCATTTGGTGAGGGGCATGATGGAAAGAATATAAAACTGGAAAGGAATTTAGATAAGGTAGCCCTCATAATTACGACTGTTTGAAAAATAACAGGAAAGTAGGTCCAAGCAGTAGCAAGGTTGCTTCTGAAAAGCGGGAGAAGGACATACATGTCTACTTTTCCAACTAATCTCATGAATTCTCTACTATTTTCTGTACAGGAGGAAGCACAGGGCATTTTGACTGTTCCTGAAGGAGAACCTGTTTATCTCCATTGTTCTTATGAAGTAGGGTTTTAGTAGCTCATATGTCCTATTCTGATACATTCAGTCCAGAGGTGATATTTAGCAGGTTCTGATCAGTTCTGGAGAACTGGTAGTGGGATTTTTGAGTACTTCAGAGAACCTCCAAATACTACCTCTGACTGGAGATTTTACAGTATTCTTCTCTTGCCATACCCACCAAGCCATGCCCACAGAACCGGTGGTTAAAAAAAAAAAATGAATCCCACCACTGATTCAGTCTCCTGATCAATCTCCAAAATATCTTTTGGATTCACATTTGAAAACAGCTCAAGGATTCCACTCACAATGATGAAAACAGATGTTTAGCATAACTTCATTCATGACTTCTAGCAATGGAAGGTTCAGCGATTCTTGTACTGTTTTATAGAATTCTGCTGGAAGTCCATGGTGCCTTCCCATTATTTTGTTTCTTAAGTGCTTCGGTTAACTCCATCATGGTTATATTGCTTTTCTAAAACATTTTTTTCCGACTCTTTAGGTATCTTAGGTAGATTAGCATTCTGTACAATTACTGTTTAATTTCTTTCCTCCCATCATCAATCCCCTCTTCCTCAATAGTAATTTCCCCACTAAAAGTCGTTGAATGATTTCCTTCTTCTCTTATTGCCGTTGGCCAAAACTGACCTTTTCCTTCTGCTCTTATATTGCCATTTTGACAAGACTTGACCCTTGCATTCATCTATTAACTGCGGATTTTTCTTGCATTCCTTTTCCCTTTCCTCCCAATTTGCATGTTATACCATCTATCCTTGGTTGTTTGGCATCTTTAAAATAATTTTCTTGGTTTAGACTTCTTAATCTTTCCCTGTGCTAATTCTTCCCTTCTCCATTTAGACTTCTATTTTCAAAGTTTAATTGTATCTAGTGTTTAACTAATGTAACGATCTGTTTTTTCTGTTGGCCGATTTCCTGTAGTTTCTTTTTCGAGTCTTTTCGTACTCATCTTCATAAAGCTGTCTTTGTTGGCTTTGCAGTTTCCTAATGTTCCTTTCCTTTGTAAGTCTCGATGTATCAAGGCTCCTAAGCATATGCCCTCATCCTATGTTGTCCCATACGTTTCCTGTGGTCGAAACATATATCGATTCTTTTTTCACTTCCCCCTAAGGAAGAAATACTAATTAATTTCTCTGATTCTGCCTCGAAATTTAGAAATCTCTCCTTCTCCATTTTAGAAAGTATTCATTTTAACGTCCTTCCCACCTTCTTAACTTTTGTTGTCCCAATAGCCACTTTAATTAGTCATTGGCATTCTATGTTCTTATGCGCAATCAAAGTACTTGTTCTTCCTAAATTTGTTTCCTGACATATTAACGTATACATTATAATCTTCGTTTTGCAAGCCAAATCAATACTCCTTTTCTGACCATGTAAAACTAGATATTGTGTCCTTATAATTTGGAGTTAAAAAAAGTTAATTTGTTAAATGGTTTCAACAGTTCTCTCTCTCATTATCATCTTACCCTTAAATTTCCTATTTCGATTCTATTCACTTTTAAAAACTTTAAGGAATTGGGGAGAGTCCAAAATCCTCTATATTTTGCTTTGTTGTTGTTGTTGTCTAATTTATAGTCCAGCTATTTGTCTAGGAATTTCCTAACTGAAATTCTTCCCATACGATAACTATAATTCGACATAAAGTTCCAGTTCAATTATTTCATTGTGTAATTTTTTTATTAAAAATTTCTTCTGTCTTTATCATTTCAGAGCAATTAATATGTTTGCGACAAATCTCAAAAAAGCTAAGGTTTTCCACTGTCCACCATTAATACCTTCTTGCCGTCTTATAAAACATCAGTTATAAATCAACATTTTGACCTGATCAATGAGTCTCGTTTGATATATTTAAAATCCTCTTTTCTCTGAACATTGAGTCGAAAAGAAACTGAAAATTTTCCCTAATTTTGGCTGTTTCAACAATTGTTTTCATTTGTTTTTGATATTACTTTCTGTAGACAAATTATATCAAATTTGTAGTTTCTTCTAATTTGTGAAAAATTTTCCTTCTTTTAACAGCTGAATTAAGTCCATTTATATTCACTTAGAATCCAGTTTTTTTCTTCTTCCAGTAAGTTATCTTATTAAGTTTGGCTAAGTAGCTTCGTAGATCTTGGTTCGACGGTGCTTCTTTAGTTCCACGATCCACCTACGAACCTTCTTCTTTTTCAGTCTCCATTTGGTCGTCTTGAAATTCAATTAGTGAAATCTCTTTTTCTGCCTCCTCTTTCCTTCCAAAAAATTCTGCATAAAATAATTCTGCTTTCTTGATTGAGTCAATTCTATATCTCCATTCTTGCCATGTAAACATTAAGCCTTCTGGGATTAGCCATCTATAATTCACCTCTTTTTTCAATAGCATTTTAGTAAAAAATTGATATTGTCTTCTCATCTCTCTCACTCTTCTGGGTATTTGCTTTAAAACCACAATATCCTTGCATTTGTATTTCAATGTTTTCTCTCTTACCGCTTGTAATATTTGTGTTTTAATGCCTTTTTTTGTCAATCTGATATGAACTTCTCTTGATAGGTTATTTCTCATATTTACCTTGAATTCTTGGATTACAGACCCAAGAACAAAATTTTTAAAAATCAATCAGTAAAACAAGTGGGATAAAAATCTTTGAAAAAAGTAAGTCAAAGCATCTTCTCAACTCTGCACTGAACAAATAAATGGTCCTGGGAATAACAGCCCAGTCCACAACTAAAAATATAATGATAGACAATTTGATATTTGCATGAGAAGTTTTTAATAGGCATTCTCAGAATGATATACTAAATCAAATTTGAATCTCATAATAAATATTTTTTAAAACTTGTCAATGGTCTTTTAATACCTGCACCAATTTTTCAAACTTCTACTCAAATTTCCATGGTGAAAAATTCATCTAATCATACTAGTCTGATATGGGGCAAAAAAGGGCACCAGGATGCAAATCAAAACACTAGAATCAGGGTCACAAATGCTTGGAATGAATCTAGCAGCTGTTGTTATATACACACACAGCTAACTAAAAGTCATGGTGTTGAAAGTGTCCTTCCTAACAAAGATGATATATCCTGTAGATGGCACTCTTGAACTGTCTGCTAAGTTTTTAACTGTGCTCAGAAACAAGCACACCCTAAAGGTATTACAAAACAAAAATCTTCCCAATATTGTGTTTTGTTGCAGTTTACCCCCACAGCAGATTAAACAAAAATATATTGAGTTTCATTTCTAGCTCCCAATGTACAGATATATGCTTGCATGTGGCTCAGAAGCAGCATCCATTAAAGCCTGATTTTGCTTTAATCTTAACTACCCAATTTTTTGCATTCCCATCTACATTTTTCCTCCAATTTGGATGTTCTGTTAACCCATAGAACAAGCTTGCTGCTGCTTTCTTGTTACTGCCTAATTACGTGCTTCGGCAAACTAATTAACTGCTTTATTCACTGTGTTTATGCACCTAATTTTAATCAGATTTTTATTCGAATTTACAGAGCTTAATACCATACTCTTTACCAATTTACAAGACAGCCACCCAATACAACAGCCAAAAATGTACAAAAGGAAGAATCAGCCAGAATATATAATTAATTCAGCAGCACTGTATTCTTGTTGCTTAAAACTCTGTGAAAAGCTAGGGCAGCTTTTAGAGTTTGATTGATTAATTGAATATGTGCTGTCAAACTGGTGCTAATTCTTAGAGACCACATAGATGGATTGAGAGACTGCTACATGTATATTTATTATGTAGATGGTCTTTTCCTCAAGTCTGTTTTGATCTGCTGCAAAGAATTTCTTAAGCTTGTTGTATCGATGAACAAAGTCCTTCAATTCACCAGATTCAGGGGTTTTTAGTCATTCTGCAAATTGAGCCACTATATTTGATCTGCCCTGGTGTTAAAAGTTTGAATCGAAATGTATTTTTATCAGAGGACAATGGCCGTGGAGTCAAAGACCTCATCCTTCCTTTGATCTTGCATTCCCCATTGGGATAAAATTTTAGTTATCTTAACAGGCTAATTAAGCTCATTAGAAACATAATGGGTGGTAGCTGATAGACTGACATATAAATGGAAAGCAAATATCACAAAAACGACTCAGCTGTCCAAGTTGATTCCATATAGAAATAACAAGAACATTGAGAATTTTGATCATAACCCATTCAAACAACTATCACTGTTTTTGTAACCTGATAGGTATCAAGACTATAATAATGTTTTTCTGTTCCTTTCTGAGGCTAGATTACAATGAAAGGTATTCATTTTATTTAATCTAGGTATTTTCTTTTATAGCCTTGCCAAATTATTATCAAGATTTTTTGCCATAGCTCTGGCTGATCTGTAAATCTTCCCTATCCCACAATTACCTTGGTTTGCTTGCCTGCATTTGTTTATGATCTTTGATCCTTTTCACTGTAGACATTAATTCCATCTGTGTTGCTCCTAGCAGTTTTCTCTAGAACCTAATCTGCTGGTTCCTCAGGTCCAAATGTATTTTTCTCTCAAATCAGGGCTTGGGAAAAATTTCCTCATGGAATAGTCATAGCAGCAAGTCACATCCAAAAGAAATAAACTAAAGCTATTTTTTCCCTTAGAAAAGAAGATGCAGATCCAATCAACCAGGTGCAGATCTAATAAATACCTAGCAACCAGTTTCTTCTGTGAATTCTGTACTGTGTATTGCACCAGATTGGAGAATGCCAGTGTAATTGCTTTGATTGCTTCTAATCTGCTCTGCTGAAGATGCTTATGTGTTAATAGAGTGCACCAACCCATGTTCTATTCTGCTGAAGAAAAAGTACAGGATTTGTTGCAAATGTGCTTTTGCACAGCACATTTTTGAGGTGGCGTGATACATTAACTAATATGTATTAGTTCTTTTGTTTCAGTTTCTTTTGTAATGAAAAATATTGATGCTCAGTTATTCCAATTGGTTTCATTGCAGGGAGATAAGGTTGTCTAAACCATCTGAACACATGAAATGCAGAATTAATCTTTCAGAGCCAGAATGCCAAAGAGGGAAACTAAAGTCTTATTCAAGTGCTATACTTGAGTGGGTTGGAATTGCAGAGCCACATATGTCAAGCCTGATTTCTGCCTGGCTGAGCAGGGAGAACTGAAAACAGTTTCATGCTATTTTAGTACCAGTTTCCTACTGAGATTTTTTTCTTTTTACTGTATTTACTGCTAGCAATATCGCTAACGATGATTTGTTTATTGTCATTTTTCTTAACTTATTTCTATATTGTTTTCCCTTTTGTATAAAATGATTTTTGATGTTTTGTATGCTGCCTAAAGTGTTCTGTTTTTATGCGGTTTAGTAGTACGGAAATTAGATAATGGAAGTAAGGAAATGGGAAAAGACATGCAAGATTAGCTTTCCATTGAGTTCAAGGAGACAGCTGCATGGTGGGAACCCAACTTTTTATTTATGATGAATATGGGCAAGGTGATTTATTTTTATTTTTTTGCTTCAGAAGAGTGTTTAGTGCTACAGAGGTGACCTTGTTAAGCTACTCGACATTTAACAATGATTATGTGACAGGGGGCTCAAACTCGATTTCATTGAGGGCCACATCAGGGTTATGTTTCACTTTGGGCAACTGGGTTGGGCGTGGCCATGGTGGATGTGGTCAGCTCAACATCACTCAAGTTGGTGCCTGTGGTGGTCCAAGCACTCTACCAGCGAAAATGTGCTCCCGAGCTCCATTTTCACTGGCAAAGGGTTGCAGGAGGCTGTTGCAGCCAAAAACAGAGCTTGGGAGCCCCTTTTCACTGGCAGAGGCACCGCAGTCCAGTCCTTTACTGTTTCCAGGGAAGCCCTGCAGACCAGATCTTAAGCAGCCCATGGGCCAGATCCAACCCGTGGGTTCTGAGTTTGACATCCCTGTTCTATTATATTTACCTGGTCAAGGCACAAATATAATGAGTTCATCTCCTTTAGGGCTAATTTCAGGTCCTCCTTCAGTGCATCCAGGCACAGAAGAGCTCTGCGCATCCTCATTTGTACCGTATGAATATTGAATAGTTGCAAAGCAAAGCATCTCAGCCAATTTTCATCACCCTTTAGAAGGTGGGTGCAGTCCAAGGATGCTTAACAAAACAGCATTGAAAGGATGCTTTGTTCAAAACACCATCAAAGTAAAAGTCTAAAGTTTTGCACAGCCATACTACTTACATCGAAGAAGAAAAAAATATCACACCTCTCCTCCCCCCAGGCTTTCTTGCTGACACAGTCCTGTCTATCATATGCTTGTCATTATAGACAAAATCGGCATTAGCTGAGCTCACTGAAAATAGGAAAGGCTTCTGTGGAAGGCTTCTGTGGAAGGCTTCTGTGGAAGATAACAATCTGCAGTGGTTTCAGTGCTGTATCAATTTGTTGTTGCCCTCTGGTGAAGTATTCAATGCCCTTTAGCTATTTTTTGTCAGAAAGCACAGCTGAATCCAAATTTAAGCAGATAACCTAAACAACTGCTGAGCTTTACAGTAAAGCACACTGAGATCCTAATACAGCTATTGATTTCCTCCCTGGTAAGGGAGTGAAAGGTTATCTTCATCTTTCCACTCTAACAATGACAGTTAATAGGAAGTTCTAAAGAAAGTTCTCCTTCAGCATAATGCAGAGAAACAAATGAGACCAGGAGAAAAATGGTTTCATGAATATTCTTCATGTAAGTGCAAAGCCCCTTAACTCTTCAGCAATAAAATTACTGGGTGAAAGCATTTAAAAGAACACATACCCCCCATTGACAACATTGATTTAGGCCAATGTGTACCGCAGAATATCTCCTGCAGGACTATGATATTTTGCACTTGGTTATGAGGGTTTAATTTTAAGAAGAGATTTCCACATCCTAAAGAAGAGGAAAGGTAAAAAGGTTAAACTAAATCCTAGAAACATAGATGTGTAGAATTTTCCCCTGTTGATTTTGTTTCTAAATAAATCTTTAAAAGTAGACAAAACCTTAATTCATTCTCTCTGGCCTGCTAAGTACATTGAATCTTTCCCCCAGGAAGATATCTGGCCAGTCTGTTTTATCAGATCAAGTTTATCTCCACTCCTGCCAACCTAGCCAGAACTAATACCCTAATCAAACTAAGGATACTAGCTTTTAATCTTTAGCTTTTTAATTTCTCCACAAAATCATATTTCTGTTTTGGTGTGCTAAACCCAAACAAGGTCGGCTCCAGCTTTTGTTTCCTCTCCTGTTAGTTCTATAATATATTTTTTTTAGAATTCTTTATTGACCAAGTGTGATTGGACACACAAGGAATTTGTCTTTGGTGTATATGCTCTCAGTGTATATAAAGGAAAAAAATACATTGATCAAGAATCATAAGAGACAACACTTAGTGATAGTCATGGGTTACTAATAAGCAATAAAATCATATTAGGGAACAAATAAAACAATATAAATTGTAAAGATACCATCAGCATGGTTATAGTCATAAGTGGGAAGAGATAAGTACTAGGAAGTGTTATTATAGTCTAGTAGTAGAGGAATAATAGTAAATAGTCTTAGTAAATAGTAAATAGTTTAAGTAAATAAGTTGACAGTGTTGTGGGAATTAGTTGTTTAGCAGAGTGATGGCATTCGGGAAAAACTATGTTCTCCCAAGACCAACAATTGGTTTTTTAGTCATTGACTGAGAAGCAGTGACAGACCCAGAATCCCAAAGTGCTGCAATTTTCCCTTTCACATTTCCAAGACAGCCAGGGTGACTACGGGTTACAGATACCAGAAATTGAAGATCAATTGAGATTCTGTGAAAATATTTACAGACCTCTCACTGCACACCAGAACAACTAACTAGACACAAGGACTGTTTTTCCCCGAACACCATCATTCTGCTAAACAAATAATTCCCTCAACACTGTCCATCTATTTACAAAGTCTGCAATACTATTACTATTAATCTTCTCATCACTCCTTATCACCCATCCCCTCTCACTTGTGACAGTATGACTGTAACTTTGTCGCTTGTATCCTTACAATCATACTGTTTCCTAGTATGATTTGATTGATAATCCTTGCAATCATACTGTTTCCTAGTATGATTTGATTTCAAATAGGATAGAATAGAATAGAATAGAATAGAATAGAATAGAATAGAATAGAATTCTTTATTGGCTAAGTGTGGCCAAGATATATTCGTCAAGAGTCAATAAATCATAAGGTACAACACTTAATGATAGTCATAGGATACAATAAGCAATCAAATCATACTAGGAAACAGTCAATATAAATATTAAGGATACAAGCAACAAAGTTACAATCATATAGTCACAAGTGGGAGGGGATGGGTGATAAAGAGTGATAAGAAGATTAATAACAATAGTAGTGCAGACTTAGTAAATAGTTGGACAGTGATGAAGGAATTATTTATTTAGCAGAGTGATGGCATTTGGGAAAAAACTGTTCTTGTGTCTAGTTGTTCTGGTTTGCAGTGCTCTATAGCATNCTCTTGACGAATGTATCTTTTCTTTTATGTACACTGAGAGCATTTGCACCAAGACAAATTCCTTGTATGTCCAATCAGAGCATTTGCACCAAGACAAATTCCTTGTATGTCCAATCATACCTGGCCAATAAATAATATCTATTCTATTATATAAAAATGAAATGCCCTGCTTTTTCCATATAAAACCTCCCCAAAGGCCCTGCTTTTGTGCCTCTCATTTGGAGGAGAGCAGGATGGCTAGGATAGAACTGAGAAGAAATTTCTAAAGAGCTACAATGCAAACACATTATTGTGAGATTTATTTATTTATTTATTTATTTTTGTCAATTGTTTACAAGATAATAGGTATAAGTAAAAACATAGTTATGATGGATACATATAAGAAAAATAAAAAAAATAAAGAGGAAACAATTGACAGGATACGTAAGCACACTACTAGGCACTTTATGCCATGCCCCCTACAGACCGTTCTTAGGAAAGGGGGTGAGGTCAATAGTAGATAGTTTAACTTTAAAGTTTTTGGGTTTTGGGAAAGAAACCAACAGGAGTCAGGTTAGAGTATTCCAGACATTGACCACTTCTGTTGCTGAAGTCATATTTCCTACAATCAGTTTGGTGCGATTAGCCTTGAGTTCTTGTATCTATTGTATGCTCTTGTATGTTATGGTTGGAAGCTGAAGTATTCATTGACAGGTTAGGCATTGCAATGTTATGATTTTATATTACTATACTTAGATCAGGACCAGGAAGGTGGTTATAGTTCTAGGTTTTCTAGGTCCGGAATTTTTCAAGTCTGGTGCATAAGGTGTTCTGCAATGTAGAGGATGGAGAACTTTTCTTGTGAAATATTCTGGACTTCTCAACTTGTGTTAATGTCAGATACGTAATATGGGTTTCCAAACTGAAAAGCATGTATTCGAGTATTGGTCTAGCAAATGTTTGTATGCTCCAGTTATTAGGTGTAAATATTACCCATAGTGAAGATTAGGTTAACAGCTAACAAAGCTTACGATAAGATTAGATTACAACTCTGAACACCTTTTGGCCTATGTAAGTTACAGTGGGCTCTAGCACTTTAGGTCATTAGAGATGAGTACTCAAGACCCTTGATAGAGTTTGGATCATCAACAAGGTCTTGACTATATTGTATTTTATTTTATTTTATTTTTCTGATATTTTTTTTGCCAATATGTGGACAGAGCATTTATTTGTTGAGATTTGAAGTTGCCATTTGTTTGACCATTCTGATTACATAGATCAAGGTCTTTTTGAAGGATGCAGGTATTGTCTGTTGGTGTTGAATAGCTTACATCATCAGCGAAGGAAAGAATGCAGTTGCTCTTGATATTGATACAGAGGTCATTTATGATGAGAGTATGAAAAGAGTTGGTCCTAAAATACTGCCTTGGGGGGCACCACTGTTAACAGGTACAGAATTTGATAGGACGCACCCAATTTTGACCATTGCTTGTCTGTTTGACAGAATGCTTCTATCAGTGTATGCAGATGTCCAAGGGATCCCATAAGATTTTTAGTTTTTAGGAGGTAGTTTGTCATGTACCACTGAATCAAAGGCTTTACAGAAGTCTAAGTTAGATTGCATCTATTGCTTTGCCTGATCGAGTTGGTGTGGTCCATTTGTTTTTGCAGTGTGAAGTTGTAGATTACATGAAGTTTCTCCTGAAACCAAATTGTTTTATAAAGAGCAGGTTGTTTGTTTCTAAGTGGAGGATGATGGAATTGGTTAATAATTGATTCCCATGACTTTACAGTTGACGCTCACAGCGTAAAGAGATTGGTTTGTAATTTTCAACTAGGCTGGGGTCTCCCTTTTTGAAGATTGGGGATGACTATGGGTTTGTGACCATAGTTTTGCAAGGAGCTGGTCCTGAAAGATTTTTTCAAAGATTATGGCTTAGTTAGTTTGCTATGGCAAGTAGATAGCTTTTTAAAGATGTAGGCACGTATTCCTTCCAGTCCATAGATAGAGATTGGTTTTAGATTGCGTTAGTTGCTTTTTCAAACATTGTCTTCTGTAAAATCGATATTGTATTAGATCATTGTAGTTGTCTGTGGTTCAAACTAGGAAATAACTGTGACATTGATCCATTGCTGTTTACAAATACTGAGCCAAAGAATATTGTTAATGAGGTTGGCTTTAATATTTGTTGTTTTGCAGTTTTACCTGCAAAGGGGTGGGATAGACCTTGAAAGTCTTATTAGTTTGTTGTTTACAAAATTTTAGAAAGCGCAGGTGGAATTGGTGTCTAGAAGGGTTTCTTCTTGGTTTAATGTTTGATAATTGGTGCATTCAATTTTTATAACTGGTTGGCATAAATTTTTTGTATCGGCTTTTGAAGTTTGCACCGTGACCAGATTTTTTTTCTGCCAAAGTGAATTTTCTTTTTGGATTGAAGCTTTCCTTTTTGTTATGAGTAATTTGTTTTCTCTAGTTTGAGGAGTTGTTAATGGTACATATAATTCGATTGACTCTTTTGACTTAAGTAAAAATATGTTGTAATGTCTTTCTACAGTATGCATCCATGTGAATAGAAATTGCAATCAAGGATTAAGAGCATCGTTGTTTATAAAATTCATACTTGGCTTTTTGAAAGTTATAATTGGGATTCCATCATTGTGATGATTTTTATGTGGATGTAGTTTGAGACAAAAAGTCAATCTCAATTTGGTGACACTGTTTGAAAAAGCTTCTTTAATTTGTTACTGCATTGTAGAGGTTGCCCGTGTGGGTTCAGTTATATACATTTGTTAAGGGGTCCAGGTTAATATTGGAGCAAGCATTTGAAGTCACCAAGAAAGATAAAAGCCATGTGGCAGAGGCTGCCCATGTTAGTAGTTGTATTTAGGTTTGTTTTGCATTGCATGTTCGATGTCATAATCAGGGGCTCTGTAGCATAGTAAGAACCGAAATGTGATATTTAAGGACAGTCCACAGAAGATGGTCTCAGGAATAGCAAGCTCCTGGGTAATTTGGATGTTTTTTAGATGTAGGGATTTTTTATAGAAGATAGCAACACCACCTCCTCTCCGGATTTCATGATCTGATCAGTAAACACGACAGTCTCTTACTGTGGTAATGGAGTCAGGGAGAGATGCGCTGACCCATGTTTCACAGACAATATAATGTCAAATTTAGCCGTATTTAGTAAGAGGAGAAATTCAGGTATTTTATTCACAAGGCTTATTGCATTGAGTAGCCTGCATTTAAGGCCAGTTGTGGTTGGAATAGAGGTAGTTTTGAGTGATGTTTGATTGGATGGGGAATTTCTTCCCTGTAGAAGAAAAGAATCTCAGACCCTTGCATACATGAGGTGAAGCTTTTTGAATCCTTATTGTTACCTCTGTAATCCTTCTGTACCTCTGCTTTCCAACTACATTGTTCTACTACCCAACAGAAAGGTTTTTACTCCTCTTCCATCTGAAAATCTGAGCACCAGATGTCCAATCTAAGCCTTGAGGCCATATGTAGTCCTCAAATCCTGGTCCTCTTCTTTCGAATTACTAAATAGATAAAACAATAAAGGAAGTTGTAAAATAAGCCTTACATATTTAAAAAAAAAAAAAAGAAGAGGAAAAANAGGAAAAAAAAGGGGGGGGGATGTCAGCACTCCTCTCCTGAAATCCAGGAAGAAAATCCTGGACCCAAACATATGAACAATATCCTCATATCCTCCTTGCACTATTGTCCCACTTTTGTAGCTCTCCCAAGACATATTCAGTGCCATTCCCAGCCACCCCCTTCCTAGCAAAATGAGTATCACTTCTTTACAGGACAATTTTGCACCAGTTCCACCTAAATAAAAGAACTGCATTTGGTAAACAGCATAACTGCTTCCTAAACTCACATTATTCTCCTTGAGTCCATAGCAAACCCTCACCTCATGCAGGTTCAGAAGATTTTCCAATTTGCATTTCACATTAAATGTTACTGAATGGATTTTCACTTCCAGACTTTCTTGAAATGTCAACTAATGAATTCCTTTGTGCAGCTGCATTTTCCTACTGTGAAGCTTGCCGTTATTTATTTATTTATTGTCCACGTTTCTAGCCCGCTGCAGTCCAGAGACTCTCGGCATCTTACATCGAATTATGTACAGCAGTTTCCACCATTTAAGATACTCTGTTGCCTTGAGACATCAAAGCCATTTGTCAATGACAAATGGTATGGGGAGGAGATTAAATTTAATAGGAAAAGTCAGCCATGAATCTGCCTTTCATGTGAATGTGTAATACATGTGACTGTAGTGAAAGAATGCTATTCTGGAAGCTAACGAGATCAAGACAACACAGTCTTATGTGCAGATATATCATTATTCAGAGTTTTTTTAACAGTTAGAACAGTTGAAGTCAGCATATTATTCTGTTCAGGAAGTTCCCACTGGTTGCAAGGGGAATGGCTATCTTCAGTTAGGTCTAGATGGCCAGCCTTTTATGGGCAGCTTCCTTCCAATGATCAGCTGCCTAAGGTTTTTTTTGGAGGGTAACTTAGCATTCTTTCTCTTGTGGAAAGTGGATGCAACAGAAACTTGGATGTGAAAAAATTGTGTTGTCTGGCTCTCCAAAACAGAATATTCCTGGAGAATAGACAATGACCAGAGAAAAAGGGGTCTTTGATCACAGTTACTTCAAGCGATCCATAGGTAGGTACTAGGCTGATCCAATCCTCTGCAGTCTTCTGACTCAGCACCAACCACAGTCGTGTCATATTTTGCAAAGGGATTTCAATTAAAGTTGCCTTAGATATGGGACAGGAATGAGATAAACTTGATGTCAAGGGGCCCTGCCAAAGAGAAGAGGGTGCCGGGTGTGCTTGACCTGTATTCATGTGTAAATAAGGAAACATGGATCCTATAAGGTTCATAAAGAAATACAACAACTTTCCATTTTGTATATGTTTATAGTGATGCTGTAGAGCATCAGGGTATGGGATGGCAGGCTGCCCATTCCTCCCAGTATCTGTGCATGTCTATGAAGCTTCTACATATTCTAAATAAACCATGTATCTGTTCATGGGCAGAATAACAGACATGCCAACCTTGTTTTCAACTAATCTGACTTTATCTCTGTGAAATAGCATCATACCGGTACCAACAGCACATGCAAAGATAATTATGGCTCAGAACGCAAACAGGGAAGGACCATTAATTTGAGGAAAAATGTTTATGGAAGAGCACAAAGATTTTTTTTTAATGGTGCTTTGGAGGAGTCAAAATCCATTTATAGCCACTAATATGAGGAAATTATTGATCAATGGATCCAATTGCTTATGAGTCAGGAAACATATTAGGGCCTTTTCAAAAAGCTTCCTTCATTTCTTTTTTCTTTTTTTGAAAATTTTATTTGGGTTTTCACAAAAACAAAATACAAATAAAACATCTTTTTTGAAAATAGCA
>BHFT01027402.1:0-59969 GCA_004320025.1 Laticauda laticaudata
CCCCCCCCCCGAGAGAGACCTTGCAGAATCCCTTTTGCCATTAAAGTTTTCACTCATCTCTACTCTGAACACAGCTTATGGGTTACAATGCTTATACTCTTTTCCCCATGTTTCTCCATTCTCTTGTTACTGTCTTTTACCAGCTTCTTTTCCTTGCCTTCTTCCCCTCTTCTGCTCCTCCCCTTTTACCACCCTCGTCTCTTTCACTTCTAACTGCTCCTCATCTGTATCCCCTCTTCTGTCTGCCTCGTTCTAATATTATACTTATCTTTCAAATTCCTTGCTTTCCTTCTTTCTTGGGTTGGCTTTCCTTTCTAGCTCTTAAGACCTTTCACTCTCTCTCCCTCCTTTTTCTTCTTCTCCCGCCAACTCCAAACATTATTTGATCATTCAAAGATGGCTTCTTCTTTCCCAATCTCTCGCTTTGTTCTGTAAGTGTTTCTTGTCTGTTTCTCATAGATCCACGATCCTCCATTTCTTCTAAGGAAATTGAAATACCCAAAGCCACACAAGTACTCTCCCTTCTGCTGCATTTCTCTGCCATTTTTTACAAATTCCATTTTCAGTCTTTCTACAGCGTGTACCATTTTAAAAACTTTTAAACAACACCCGGTTAATTTCGTAGTCATCCCAGACTGCAAACAACCAACAAATCAATCACGTAATCACCCCGACCATCAACTCCACAGCCGCTTCGTTTCCCCATCCCTTGCTTCTTTCTTCTGCACTTTCTTCTTCCTGGGTTTCCTATTTATTCTTGTTACCAAAGTTTCCACATTAAAAAATGTCATCTTTGAGGAATCTCTCACTAAAACCATTCTCACCCCTGTACCAGTCCTTCCTTAGCTACAGTCTCCATTCCTCTAGTTCGCAGGCAGTGCTCCCTCCATTTTTCCAGATCCTGCCCTTTTATCTCCTTTTTTCCTCCTTTCTCGCTTTTCAAAACCTTTTAAAAATCCAGACAATCTTCTCACCTTTCCCTTGACTTTATTTTCAGCTTAGATGCCTACCTTACATGTCGCAAGTGGATTTTTTCAATTTTTTTGCTGAAGTCTTAGCTGTCTAGTCATAGAGGAGGAACGAAAAAAAATCTAATCCTTTCCTTCTCTCTCCTTCGCGCAGCTTCAAAAATCTTCTTTGGGAATAATGTTGTTAAATAAATTTAAATTCCAAGGGTACCCTATTTGTTGGCTTTGCTGTTTGATCTGGTCAACCAAACTTTCTCTTCTTATTTCCTCGTTTCCGCACATTCTTTCTGGTCGAGTTACTGCTTTGTAGTCGGCCATTTCTGACCCCACCCCACTGCACCACCGCCTTCAGGAAAGGGAGTACCATGGCCAGCTGGGGAGGACGCAGGATGCGGCTCTCCTCACTCTGGGCAGGTACTCCCCCCTCTTCCCACCACTCTACCGGCCGGTACCATGCCCTCGCCAACCACCCACGCCCCGCTGGGGTCGCTCCAGCCTGGCCCGAGCACCCCCCACCCGGATACGGCCCCCACAGCCCTCACAGCCAGCCATCGACGGTCCCTTACCAGTCCTGTCACCGACCAGCAACGCTCGAAACCCGGCCCCCACCGTCCGCCGCCGCAGGCCGCACACCCCTTCGGTTAACCGCCCTCTCCGCTATACCTACTGCGCCCACTTTTGACAAAGACAAGCACAAACGCACAAGACAAGAAAGAACCCAGCAAAGAAAGAACAGGAGCCGGAGGGAGGCGGAGGGAAGGCGGAAGGAAGGAAGGAAGGAAGGAAGAAGTGGGAAGAAGGGGAAGAGAAAGAGGGAGGGAGAAAGGGAGGGAAGGAAGGACAAAATACTTCATCAAAAGTTATGTCTGTTTTGAAAATGATTCATAAGAAACATTCTGGATTAAATAGATGTAAAACCCAGCATTTCTTTAAAGAAAGCTATGCATTTTTTCAAGATTTTGGTGAGATACTCCAAATGGACACAGCTGTTTTAATGAGATTAACTCCTGCAGGGGTGGGATTCAATCAGTGTAATAACTGGTTTGGTGAGTGCACGCTTTGTGCAGCATTTGAAAATCATCTTCTCCTGCAAGCCCTATGTGTAACACAGGGTGCGTGCAACAATCAGTTGTGCCACGCAAAGCAGCTGAGATTGAAAAAGTGGGAAATAAAGGACAGCCTAGAGCCCAGGTGGGCGGGTGGGCCAAACAGAAGAACAGAATATTGTCAGAGCGAACCAGTTCCCTCTCAGCTGATCTTCAGAGCTACTGGTTTGGCACAACTGGGCCAAACTGGTAGAATCCCACCTCTGAATTCCTTAAAGCAGCCATTTATTTATTTTTATCAGAAAATAAGGATAATGTTGAGAGGAATCCTCTCTCCCTCAGAACTGATCAATAGAAATTGATCTGAAAGCAAACCTGAAAATGAGAGGAACAAATAAAAAAGCAACCTAAACATAGGCAATCCATACCATAATATTTTATTGCAGGTCTTGTTTGCAATCATCCATGTGTGCAAATGCCTTAAGAACATGTAACCATCAACCAATCTCAAAGACCAATCTCTCCCAGATCAGAGACTCCTGCTGAATGGAGGAGCATCTATAACATGGGTGTCAAAATAGTGTTGTCATGTTGCCATTATGTGACGTACTGCAACATTTTCTCCTTCACGGAGATGGGGTGGGCGTGAATTGTATGTGACACATCCAATTTGACACCCTTGATCTACAGCTCTTAACTTGAAGGATCAGGTCAAAGGGGTGTTTGTAAGGCATCACTTTAGACACATGCAGATCCCTACCCATTTTTAAGATTTTTTTTTAATCAACAGCCCTTAAATTAAGGTAGCAAGATGTGAAATGAAATTTCTCCACCATCACTTTTATTTATAGAAGAAAATCCAAATTATACCCCCAAAGCATTTGAAATTAAAAGTGATGGGTGGCTTTCTTTAAAAAAAGATTCTGTCTGCTCAGGGGAAAAAACAAAACAAAATTAGGGAGCTTCCTGGGGAGAAAAGGTTGAGTGATGATAGAAACTTCCATTTGAAACTTCAACAGTGATTTATGGTGACTTCCGGTTTGCAAGTGGCAGGAATCCGCGATAGTGCGCGGTTCCTGCTGTGCTCGCCGCTGGAGTGCCCCTGATACAGCTGGATTTGGGGGCTATAGTTACCCCGTAGAGGTAACTGAAGATAGGGGAGACTCAGCACGGGTCTGGGGAAATTGCAACCCCCCCTCCTCAGCTGGCTTAACTCCCTTTTCTGAAAGTGATGGAGCGGCGGTCAGCAATGGCCGCCACAAAGAAGCTGCTTACCTTACCTTCATCCAGATAAGAATGTGCAGGAGGAAGCTGAGAAAGTGAAAGTTTTTGGCTAACCAGGATGACAAGTAATATTTAAGATTACCCTGGAATTTAAGTGTTTTATTAAAAGATACATGCGTTCCCGACGAAGACGGAAGAAGGCGCGAATGAAAGGAAAAAGGGAAAGTTTTGTTTTTTTCTCACTCTCCTTCCTTACGGTGATTAGCAAATGAATGGAGAAATGCGGAAAAACGCTGTTCTGGGCATTCAGCAGGAAATTAAATTGAAAATTGAAGCCAAAGGGGACATTAAAGATTTCTTGAGCATTGAAAAAAAACAAACAAACTTTTTTTTGCTATAAGTGGGAAGGGAAAGGAAATTTATATTAAGATTTCTTAGAGGAGGCTGCTTGGATAAATTTATAAGATTAGATGCGAAACAATAAACAAACTTCTAAAAGATATATTTTAACTGGAAGCTTTATTAACTGAGCTATACCCCAGGAAGAAGAAAATATAAAAAAGATAAGAAAAGAAAAGGTGGGGGGGGCCCCCCCCCCCCCCCCCTAATGACAGACTGTGCATTTGGGATTGCTTGGTGAAGCTTTGGGAGCTTTTGGAAATTTATTATTTGAAAGACTAAAAATATTTTGAGATGTCTAAAAAAACTTTTTAACATGGCACTTACTTGTTTGATGAACTGAAAATTGAATTTAAAAAGCTGAAAGAAGAGAATCAAGAAGGGAAGGGCTCTTCTGGATCTGTTTTCCATTTTTTTAGGGAAATGGCTAATTTAATACGCTACCAAGAAACTAACAAGAACAAGAAGACTTGGGATGAAGAAGAAGCCATCTTTAATGAACAAAACAACTTTAGCCGGGGAAGAAAAGGGAAAGAGGGGAAAGAGAATTGGAAATTTAAGACTTAAAAAAGGGTTTAAAAACCAAGGATGTAAAAGAAACAAGATTTATTCCAGAGATAGTGGGTAAAATAATGATTAAAAAAGAGATTCTGCAAAGTAGCATAAGGTTGTATTTTATTTATATTTGAAATAATGTTAGAAAATTGGATTTAAGTAATAGAGGCTTAATTGCTATGGATTATTGTTTTAAATTAATCATTCATACTTATTATTCTTATGCCTATTTTATATATAATAAGTAAGCTTCAGAATCGTACTAAGCAGAAAGCAAGAAATGACAAGTATATATTATTTCCTAAGTGTTAAATTTAGGGGAAAGATTTAAAGGCCATTATAATTTCAATCTGTGATTACAAGAGAAACCTTTGGTGTTATTGGAGATATTCAGAATAGTCGGTTAAAAATATGAATTAAAAAAAAGAGACTGCAAAAAATACATAAGATTATATTGTTGTATTTTATATAATGAAAATAATGTTAGCAAACTGGATTTAATATAGAGTTTATATTGCTTATGGATTATTGTTTTTAATTATATTATAAATCAGCTCGCTGGCCAAACTCTCAAGGTTTCTGCGTGAGTCTCACGATTTTTTGTTTAATTTTCTGCAACAGGTCTCAACGACAAGGCTCCTCATCTCAGCGGCCGATTTAAAACACTTTTTGGGGGTGAAAAAGGGATCTGCAGCAGGGGTGGATCAAAATGTTCGAAGATCTACAGGCTGCATCCCCATCATTTGAGAGGTAAGCAAGTGGGCCTGCCTAATCAGCATGAGAATAGCGAAGGGGCCATTATAATTGGTGGTGAGGAGGGCGCCGGATCTCTAGTTCAGCCAGCGGTTTATTTTCAGTCCAGTGGGTTCAGTGACCGCTGGAAGGAAAATCCCACCTTCTCTCCTCCTCGTTGCGCTGTGCCTGGCGATTTGCCGGCGGAGCAGCGACTTAGCAGAGTGGGCTTCCCGGGAAATGTAGAGTCTTGCTCTCGGGCACTCCCTGTCAGCTGGCCCTTTAAGCGGCCCTTGCCTTAAAAGTAAATGGCACGTGAAGTCGGGGTCCATATTTTTAATCGTCCTGGATGGCACGATGAAGCCGCAACTTTTGCCCGCCGCGCCTTTTTCCCTCTGGGCTTCAACTTCTTGGCTATTTCAGGGAAGTCACGCCGCAAGAAGCCCTGTCCTCCAGTGCTTTCTGATGGTGAGCCTTGTCTTGGCCATCTTTGCAGGGTGTTGAGTCGGCAGTTGATCGCCACCGCGTGTTGCTCAGACGGATAGGCCTGACAGATCAAAGTTAATTGGGGGAGGGGTGTTTTCTTGTGCTGGGGATCTACCTCAAAAATAGTTATAATTTAACCTGTTCACAGCTCGTTGGGGAAATGTCGGTAATTACGCGATCGTAACTGGAGTGGGAAGCTCAGAAATAAAACAAGATTTTGGGAGCTAATGGGTAGTAACAGAAGAAAGAAAGCTGAGGCAAAGGTTGTTGTAATTTAGCATACTAAATTATGTCTGATCGTGTTATCGAGTTCTTAAAATTGGTCCCATAACTGAATGGTAATTTTGGGGAATTATTGTTTCGATTTTGTTGCCTCATTTACCCATGTATTGAAACACGGGGCAAAAGATCTTTATATCTGATGGAATTGAAGTTTCGAAATATTTTATGTGGTATGTAGTTTTGTTTTCAGCTACATTTCACCATTCCCCCTGTTAATTCTCTTGTATTTTTGTGGTGCAACACACTGCAACCATAAATTAACTACCAGAGGCTGACTAAGATACAAGTAGGCAAAATAAAATTGGCTAGTAAAATAATATGGTTTTTAGACAAGAGGTCATAATCTAAATGGGAAGTGATTCAAGTTTTCTCAAATCTTTCACTCTATGCTTCATTTCTATAGAAGAGTGGTTTTATTAAAATACTGCTTTAAATATATTGGTTGCTAACATGAATGGCTGTTTCTTTCATGGCTTAACCTTATTTTTCTTTGATTTCTAGTCTGTGGAACAAAGGCTTTCTTTAATGAAAAATACAGCAACAGGAAACTTCGAAATTGTAGGTGGACATGATGCTATGCTGAGGAGCAATGGCCTGGCAAGTTAGTCTTCAGTTATGCAATTGGTCTAGATATGTCCATATATGTGGTGATCTTTAATTAATAAAATGCATAGTGTTGACAGCAGCACAACTGCATTAAAATATCAGAGTATGTTATCTTTCGCATTCTAAATACTTTTTCTCAATTTGGGGTGTGATAAATCTTTTGACCAAAGAAGTATTGGACCAGATATTTTATATTATTGTAATGAAAAAATTCATACATTAAGACAGCTTGCCACTCTCACGGTTCTGCCGTGAGTCTCACAATTTTTTTGTCATTTCTCAACGGTCTCACAAGGCTCCTCAATTCTCACGCCGAATTTTAAACGCTTTTTTTTTTTTTTTTTTCAAATTTGGGGGTCGCTTATACGCAGCATAAATGCTGATTCTCACACAAACAACAAATGACACCACTTCTGCAGATCATGGCAATATCGATATTAGCCGATACAATATATATACATACGGCACATTTTTTTTAGCTTCTTGGGCGCCTCCAATTTTGCTTTTTCTACCAACGGAATATAACACGGCTCTGATTGGTTAGTTATTCAGCGTGACAGTGAATCTCACTATTTTTTAATAGAATCTTCCAGATTTTTTTTTCAATGGGTCTGCCAGATTTCTTATCGGGGTTGGCAGGTCTGGTAAACTTTTATTATTCTTTTTTATTTTATTAATAATAAGTAAGTAGCTTTAGAATGTACTAAGGCAGAATCAGAATGAAAATATGTATTATTTTAAGTGTTTAAATTTAGGGGAAAGATTTTTAAAAGGCGTCATAACTGTCAATCAGAGTGATTATGGAGAAAATTTGTGTTAATGGGAAAAACATAAATAGGCTGAAACAGGACAGAGCAAAGGGAGACAGACAAAGGATATAACTATAATGATTTAAATTGAGATGAAATAAATAAAATAGAATTAAGAGAGTGAAAAGGGGAGAAGCTATATAGAAAATGGAGAATGGTAAATAAGATATGAAATGGGATAAAAAGTTGAGCATGAATTTTGAATTTAGATCTGTATAAAAAGATGTAACCCAGGACTAAGCCGCTTTCCAAAAAGAAGTTTTATGTTTTGATGTTTTGTATTTTGTTTGTGCATGTTTGTTTATTGAAAACTAATAATTTTTTTTTAAAAAAACAGTGATTTATGGTGTTCCATATCTATCATTACCGCCATATAATGAAGAGGCAAATTCCTTTGGATAAGGTCCCTGCTAAGAACCTCCAAGCAACCTCTTAAAACTTCAGATGTGTTTACCACTCTGAAAAGGTTACTTATCTCTCCCAGAAGTCTATATCTCCACTACACCATAAAAATGTTCACAAGGGGAATAATATTCCACAGCTTGTAATAGAATGTGATACTGAAGCAAGAATGATATTTAATTGAACAACCTATGTATAGTCTCTCTCTTGCTTTCTCTCATTTGTGCTATATCCTCTTAACAATTTTGCACTTCCATGGAACTGTTGTAGCAGACTGCAGTATTCTTTCTTTATTATTTCTGGTTCATGGTCAGGCTTTTTAAAAGAAAGCAGAAATTGTGGGAGCATTTTCACATCCTAGCATCTTATGTTTGAAATGTCTTGCCATGCAAAAGAGTTCTTTAATGTGTTGCAAGAATAGAGGCATATAATCAAGTAATTTGCAACTTGAGAACAAGTTTAACTATCTAAATGACTTCCACACAGTTCTTAGTTTTCTAGCTCCATATAAAACTGACTTGAGGAAGAACTTAACCAAGAAGGGGAAAATGTCAGCGATAGCTCTCCTATTAGCCATTCTGTCAGATATGTTTACATAATACAAGGAAAAGGAACTGGAGGTGAAGACTAATTTTTTAAGGTAAATTCAGTCATACCGAGAAAAGTAGTTGCTTTTTTACTCAAAACAGCTGATAAGAGAGAATAAGGTAGTTCTCACTTAATGGCTGCTTTGTTTAGCAGCCATTTGGAATTACAACAGTGCTGAAAAAGTAAGTCCTTGCACTTACAACTTCTGCAGGATTGTTATGGTTGAGATATGAGCACTTCTCAGCTGGTTTCCAACAAGTGGAGTCAACAGATAAGCCAACAGCAAAATGCAAGTCACAGTCATGTGATATCTAGTATAATGACTGCAGGTCAATTGTTTAATGACCACAGCAGATGTGAGATCATAAGTCAAGGGTCTTCAAACTTGGCAAGTTCAAGACTTGTGGATAACTCCCAGAATTCCTGAACTGACGACTGGAAGAGGAATTCTGGGAGTTGAAGTCCATAAATCTTAAAGCAGTCAAGTTTGAAGACCCTTGTTATAAGTGGTGATGTAATTCTCACAATGACTATGTCACTTAGTGACAGAATTTCCAGTCCCAATTGTGGTTGTTAAGCAAGAACTATCTATAAATTATCACCTTCAAATTCAGATTACAGGTAGTCCTTGTTTAAGAACACTTGGGAATGGAATGTGGTCATATATAAAAACATCACTTGACTATACTACTTAGCGATGGTCGTTCTAGCAGTCATGGCTGCCATCATTAAGCAAAGGCTGTGCATGTCATGAAGCAAAGACTTTACATAATTGTGACTTGTGATTTCCTGTGGCTTTCCCATTGACTTTACATTTGGCTTCCCCATTGACTTTGCCTGTCAAAAGCCAGCAGGGAAAGTCACAAATTGTGATTACATGACTGCAAGATGTTGAAATGGCTGGAAATATGAAGACCAGCTATAACTACCACTGATTTAGCACCATTATAAGTTTGAATGGTTGCCAAATAATGTTCGTTAAACAAGGAACACCTCTACAGCATGATGATAAGATGTATCTCTTGAAACCATAGATGAGCAACTTAAAATCCTAAGGCCACATATTGCCCAAATCCTGTTTTACAGCCATCATAGCTTCTTTTTGCCATAAGCACTGACAATGGTTTCTTGCTATTATGAAGGTGCATACAGTTGATTTGAGAAAGCCTTGAAATATTGATGCCATTTTCTTATTATCCCACTCATGAAAAATGTGAAAATCTGAGTTGCTGTTGTAAACAGGTACAAATTCTTCCCTATTTTAGTCTTGATTAGCCAAAAAAAGGGAAATAAAAACAAAGTGAGAGGAGAAAGAAAGAAAAAAAAAACCTGTGTGTGTATATGCCTCTCTGTGTGGGTATGAGAGAGAGGGAGAGAAAATACACTTGTTTTTTTCATAATAACTGCATAGTTTTATGTAATTATATAACCATTTTAATGGCTGATTATCTAAGACACTCAGAGGTCATTGGCTACTGACATAATTAGTGTCCACGTTTCTGCTGAGCTGAAATTCTAACTTTCATGTTGCTCATTCATCTGTAAGCTTTTTAATTAAATTCAGAACACAGCCCATGACTTGGCTTTAGCATGAGAGGTCACAAAATGGTTGTCAATTATTTTTAATCAGGCCCAGTAGCAGAAGTGCCTTTCTACCCTTTTTAAGGAAGAAGGCATAAAATTTCATTGCTCAAATTCTCCCCCCATAAATTAGATTTATCAACACAATATTTCTGATCGGTGGAAATAAATAATACAAATGGCTATCTTTATGTTTGGGTAACAGATCATAAAATGTGTGTTCATTTTACTGTATTACAATAATTTACTGACCCAAAGACTTTTTTTTTTCTTGTGAAGTTATTTTCATAAACTTGGCAGGCTGATGGATACCTGATGGACCCCATGAAGTTTTAGAGGAAATTGGGGTTTTCCCTCAAAACTTTGGCATGAAGTTTGATATATTCTCTTTTGGGGGAAGGTTGTTGAATGGGTGGTTGTGTCAGGCCTCAAGGACCAAGAATGACACAACAAATTACTTCACAGTAGTTTCTTCATTGTTGTTTACCTATAGGCAAGAATCTTGCCAGGCTAAAGAAAGCTACTTGAATCATTAAGCATGTAATATGAGAACTCCTAGAGAGGAGCTGTCTTAACTCTCTTTTCCCCCACACAAGCTTTGCTGTGTCTTGCTCCTCTAGAATGTGCTCCCTCAAGCCTGGGAATCCAGACTACATTCCACCACAGTCCTGGATGAAGTGGATTATTTGGACCCGTTTTGGTCTGAATTCAGGCTGGGGCACAACACTGAAATGTTGGTTTCACCTTGGGATGTGGGTGCTGGCCCTCCTGAATTGCTCTGTCTTTCCTGCACCTCTCAGTGGCTTTTGATACCATCATCCATGGTATCCTTCTGGACTGACTTCGGGGGATTGGGAATGGGAGGCACTGTGTTACTGGTTCTCCTCCTTCCTCCATGGCTGGTTCCAATTGATGCTGATAGGAGAGGTCAAACCTGAGGCCCTTCCAATGTGGGGTGCCTCAGGGCTTGAGTCTTTCACCTCTCCTTTTGAACAAATAGGTGGAACTGCTAGAAAAGGCCATCCATTAATTTGGGGTGCAGTGTCATCAGTATGTAATGGATTATTGCAATATGTTTTACAAGGATCTGCCCTTGCAGATCACTCAGAACTTACAACTTGCCTAGAATACAGTGGCTTGTACATTATTGGGTACCCATAGGTTCATCCATGTTACACATTATGGTGTGAGCTGTGCTGGCTCCCAGTGCAATTCAAGGTGTTGATTATAATCTTTAAAGCACAAAATTGACATAAGTGTAGCCATTTTAGTTAGGCTTAGCATATATTCTTTTTCTTACTTTCCTTGTGGCAGTCATGGGGGAAGAGTTTCGGACTTGCCACATTCCTAAGGGGGGGGAGGAGTGGAGATAGAGTTGTTTAGGCTAGGTGATCTTTCTTCCCATGGGAAATGAGCTGTCTGCGCTTGGACCCCTTGAGGCGGAGATTTATGACATCAAGCAACGTTGAATTACTTCTACTGGAGAATGTGACTTTTGGGGGTTGTTTCTAACTTGTAATATTGTGTGGTAATTCCAGTTTGTGTCAGATCTGGAATTACCATGGACTTTGTTTTTTGTTTTTTTTTAATGGATTTCATCACTTGGAAATCTGACATTTTACATGGCACAGGTCATGTGGGATGCATCTTTCCCCAAGAATATTTGTCCATTCTACTAGATGGACAAATATTCCAGCTAGGTTGGACATGCTCCTAAACTCCTCTATGATCTCCTCCTTGAAATCATGCCTTGGAAGTATGCCTTTTTCATGCCTGCTCTACTTGTGGGAGACCCTCCCATTGGCAATTGGACAGGCACACACCTTTCTGGTCTTTCAGAAGGCCTTAAAACTTGACCATTTACTGAGAAACTGGGATAGGATTATATAGATAGATAGTATGGAAGGAGAGCAATGGAGCCTGCTGCAGGGCTTCCCAAGGGTATGACTTGGGCACTGGGTTTTTGCTTGTTGTTTTACTGTTTTTACTGTTATATTTATTGGTTTCCTTGTTGTTGTGAGTCTCCCAAAATTGCTTAAGATGGAGAGTCATATAAATCTTTTAAATAAATAAGTGGACTGTGCTTGTGATTGAATTGCAAAAAAGTAGAATTTTCAGGCAAAGGCTGGAAATTCTGGCCTTGAAAAGGTGCTTATATAAACTTTTTTTTTGCAAAAACTGCTGGGTGGTTATTTCAGGATTCCAAATAATTTTAGAGCAAGATTCATTTCCACAACTGGACATATGGAGAATCTAGGGATGAGTACAAGCATATGGAGGAATATGTTAGGGAATGAGCATAAGGAACTCACAACAGCCTGCTGGATCAGGCCAACGAGCACCAATTCCATCCAGGAAGCTCACAAACACATACAGGAAGCCAGCATCCCTTTTGTTTAGTCCCTAGGAAATGCATTCAAGGCTAGCAGCATGTGATCCATGAAATAACAAATTGCTGCCAAAGCCATCTGTTCATAGCCCAATCCTCCAGCAATCCCCTCTGTCCTTTTCTGAAGCCATTTAAATTTGTAGCTCACTCCATGTCTGAGTTCTGTCGATTCCACAGTAGAATTCAGTACTAAGTGAAGCTCCTTATATCCCTCTTGCAATTTCTTGCATTTACTTTTGGCATTTAGTTTGGATTCAATGGCTCAGCAGTTAAAGATACTGAGCTTATCAGCTGACAGACCAGGTTTGAGACCCAAATGTTGCACTTTCGTTATTTGCCCCAGCTCCTGCTCACCTAGTGATTAAAAGCATGAACATGCAAGTAGATAAATAGGTATCATCTTGCCTTCAGTGGGAAGGTAGTTTAGTTTACTTTACTTTATTGTCATTGCACCTCGTACAATGAAATTAAATACCATCTTCAGTGTACAATTTATAACTATGAAAATAAACACAAACACACATCCCTCACACTCCACACATTGAATTAAAAAACCCTAATATCACATTCATACTGCAGTTTTTACAATAGAATTCAATAGTTACTGCCCTGGGATAGAAGCTGTTTTTCATGCTATTTATCCTTGTTTTTATTATAGCATCTGCCAGAGGGTAATAGTTCAAAAAAAGGGTGCCCAGGATGAGATGGATCTTTGAGAATGTTTTGAACTTTGTAGCAGTGTTCTTTGTGCCTCATAGTCATGTTGGCCACATGACCATGGAAGCATCTTTGGAGAATTGTGGCACCCATGGCTAAGAAACAAAAATTAACACTGCTCCCTAAAGTCAGACAGGACTGGACAAGGGAAACTTTTACCATTAGTTTTGGAAGAAGATCCCAAAGCCAGGCAAAATCTCAGAAGCCAAGGTGGTGTGAACAGTAGTAGAGAATGATGACTCAATCAGACTCTTGACCGCCCCTCCCAATCATTCAAAAACTCTTGTAAAATGTTACAGAAGAAATAAATTCTACTGTAAATCTAGTCTACATGGAACCACTCTGGTTTAATTTGAATTATAGGTAACTCATGTTTGGCCTTCCTCTGGACCCTGCCTATCTCTGCTTTTAGTCTAGCTCCATCCATTCATTTGCACAATTTTTCTTTCTATTGGTTAGATTTATATTCTGCCTTTCCAAGAGCAGTTCAAGGTAGCATACCCAATGCTCCCAATCTCCCTCATAACAACCTTGTGAGAAAGGCTGGAGATGAGAGATAAAGTGGCTGGACCAAAGAAACTTCTGTGGCTAAGGATAAATGAAAGGATGGGTCTCCCTGGAGTTGATCCAACTCCTTAATCACTGTATCAAGCTGGCTTTCACCAGAAATGCATGTTCAGCATATAACTCAAAGGCCAGGTGTAGTCTCCAGCCAGAAGTGAGCTCTTCCCTGCTATAAAGCTGGGCTTTAGTAATTTGCAAGTGCATCATGCATCTCCCTTCTCCATGGTTAAGGAACAGCACATTGTTATTTATGTTTCAGGAGAAGGAATTCTTCCAGGGTACATCTGTTGCAAACTCAATCCCTAGCACCTCATTTAAAGGGACCAGCTAATGAGGATAAAATTAACCTTCTGATTTCATTTTTTTTTTAAAAAGCACCATGGGTAATCAATCATCTTTTGCCCTGGGTGATGAGGAGGGAAAGTGTTGAAGGCAGTGTTCATTGACACAAGTTCAGAAAGCATTTGCCTCTGCTCATTATGACACATTTTTACATTCACCAGAGGGACTCTATCCAAAATTGTCTTTTATGGATTTGTAATTCCCATCCTGGCATCAATTTATAGGAAGATTTACTTAAGCCCCTGTCACACTGCACCAACGGATGGAAAGAGGATGTAAAACGGAGAAAAACACTTGCCATCCGATGGTTAACCGCGATGCTTCCGTTCTTTACTCACCTGGCCTCCGTTTTGCTTCTCCTCTTATTCCATCCAGCTATCCGTACTATTGACAGTTTCCATCCTGCTCAGAAGAGTTGAGTTTCTGCTATAAACTTTTGAGATGGATAAATGTATCGCATATGCATCCGTCCTCTCGACATTCCTCTAGCGCATACAGGGACATGTCCTGTTCTGCATTCCACATGATCCGCAGTACTGCTATATACCGCTAAGGCATACGCTGTGCCATCCGCGGCAAACTGCGATAATATTCCATTACACCAGACAGGGGTAAAGCGGGATGCTCAAATGAGGAGGACGCCGGAACGACGTGTCAGCGTTAGCTAACACGGACGGAGAAAGGATCAAGCGGAGCCAGTAATGCGTCTCCATTGCGTCATATGCTACATTCATCTGCTCTGATCCGCTCTGCATCCTCATTACACATCCTCTCTGCATTACCTTCTCATGGCATACCTTCTCTGCATGCCTCTTACGCATCCGCTTCTGCATTCCACTCTGCTCCAAGCTTCCACTCTTGCGCAGGCTTCTCAATTCGCGCATCTGCGCTTTTCCATCCGCATCTGCGTCGCTCCCCCTGTCCGTTCCTTTTCCGTGTTATCTCACTCTCTGACTTTATGCCAAATTTTTGTTTTGAGAGCGGATAACAACGGATGGAACATTTTTCTCGTCCGCTGTGTCCTTTTTACAAATGTTTTGCATCTATTGGGCAGTGTGACAGGGCCTTTAGAGTATTGTACTTTCTATGATTTGTCCATGGAGATTCTCAACCATCCAAGTCATGGTTGTCCCAAAGTTGCTTTTTCAAAAGGCAACTGGGCTTTCTTTGTTTTTCTTTGAAGATGTTTCATTTCTCATCCAAGAAGCTTCTTCAATCAAAAGTGAAGAAGCTTCTCAAATGAGAAACAAAATGTCTTCAAAGAAAAGCAAAGGAAGTCCCAGTTGCTTTTTGAAAAAGTACCTTTGGGACTTCTATGACTTAATAACCTCGAGATCAGGGGTCTCCAACCTTGGCAACTTTATGATTTGTGGACAACTCCCAGAATTCATCAGCCAGCATGGCTGACTGAAGAATTCTGGGAATTGAAGTCCATAAGTCATAAAGTTACCAAGGTTGGAGACCCTTGTTCTACATCAGCTACAACTTCCATAACCTCCTGTTTTCATATCCAGTGGGTTGATTCTGCAGCTGCTTGCCCAGTTTTGAACCTCTAAGTGACTAGTTGAGGATGGTTGCAACTTACAGCTAATGAGACATCATTTCACCATTCTGTAATACAGCAATGGAGAGCCTGAAGCCCTTCAGATGCTCTTGAACTACATTTCCCAGCACATCATAGACAGCCATGCTGCAGTGCTGAACACTTAACACTCAGCAATATCTAGGATCACAAATTCCCCCCTTCCGCCCAAGAGCTGCTCATAGAGATATCAAATAGACGCTGAAAAAGAGCGATTAATGGACCAAGAGAAATTGTTTATTTAACCTCTTGCTTTTTGGAGCATTCAACAATCCACAATAATGCACAGTTTTAACATTTGTACTGATGTTATATTTTACACACACATGCACACACAGCAAAACACAATTGGAATATATGGGATTATACCTTCTAAAATGTATGCTTGAAAAGGTCCATGATCTTAAAGAATTTCTGGAATCTGTGAAGAAAACAGTCTTTGTCCTTGGGCCTTTTTGTAACAGTTACATGAACTACACAACACTGTGGATTTTTCTCTTAAGAAAAAAAAAAACTTTTGCTCCTGCTTGCTCTCATCCTATGAGGGATCCATTCAGGCTAAAACATTTAAATTCATTTCCAAAAGAATTCATGATCGGACATTTTAATCATGAGCTTGCAGTTATGGAGGAAGTAATTGTTCCTTGCAAATGACCAGTGAATCAATATATTATATCCCTCAAGTTGATGTGATATGCATCCAAGACCTAGAGAAAAGCTATTTTGACCTAGCCAGTTTTTTTCAGTAGGAAAAATTGCTCTGTCTGCTAGCAATGAGACATCCTGTTACTAATGAGATTCCCCTGTTCCCTGTTTATGTAATGGCTGTAATTCAAAGAAAGCTCTAAGGGGCTGTTTTACAGTAACAGGAGATATGAAATTGCTCAGATAATATACTTACGTCAGGTACAGAAAAGGGATACTGAGAGCAGCATCTATCATATTAGGATCTCTAAACAACAGGAATAATGAAATAATGCAGAGAAAATAAGGGCAGAGAGGCAAAAACCAAAGCCTCTTCATAAAAAAAAACCTCTAAGAAGTAAGTCTGATGGGCAAAATCTATATATCTTAGGTAATAAAGCTCTTGCACTTTATAGACGGGTTCTAAATGGGCTACAAATAGCAGAAGGTGGAAGCCAGTGATGCTTCATATGAACATTTTAAGATACTTTTGTGCCCTTTTAAAATTGCCTCTTTCCAAGCTTGTTTTTTTTTTCTTCAAAGAACTGAATGAATCTCCTTTGAGTCTCCAAGGAAAGATACATGCATTTTTTTTTACTTT
This sequence comes from Laticauda laticaudata, assembly GCA_004320025.1. Lineage (NCBI taxonomy): Eukaryota > Metazoa > Chordata > Lepidosauria > Squamata > Elapidae > Laticauda > Laticauda laticaudata. Next base: position 16,558 of record BHFT01027402.1, read on the forward strand.
TTTGCTCATAAGAGACAGCCAGCATGATATAACAATGAAGAAGCTTCTGGATGAGAAGCAAAACGCCTTCAAAGAAAAAACAGAAAGTCCAGTTGCTTCTTAAAAAAAAGATAGCAATATTGGGATTGCAGTAGCACTTAGACTTATATACCGCTTCACAGTGCTTTATAGTGCTCTCTAAGCCAGGGGTGTCAAATTCGTGTTATGATAGCAACATCATGTGACATATCAGGACTTTTTTCCCCTTCGCTAAATCAGGTGGGGGTGGGGCCAGCACATAATGCATCTGGCCGTGAGTTTGACACCTCTGCTCTAAGTGGTTTACAGTGTCGGCATATTGTCCTCAACAATCGGGATCCTCATTTTACCAACTTCGGAAAAATAGAAGGCTGAAACAACCTTGAGAAGCTCAGAATTGAAGTCCTGGAGTAAGCAGCGAGTTATCCTGCAGTAGTGCATTCTAACCACTGGGCCACCACTGGGTTCTGGTTTAGAACCAAAGAAAAATTTTCTGGATGTTTTAATATTTTAATTTTTTATTTTTTTTGATAATTTAAAAATTGTAAACTACTCAGCGTCACTTGGCTGAGTTGGATGACTATAGAAAATAATGAATGAATGAATGAATCTGAATTTAAGTCCATTCTCAGCCATAAAAGCTCATCGAAGGACTTGTGGCTGGTCAATATGTCTCAGCTATTTATCCCACAGAACTGTTTCTGTGGAAATAAAATGAAGGACAGCTTTTCTTCCTCACTGGAAGATAAGAATAAATATACAGTATAATACATAAATAGACAAATATATATACAGTGTATAGCCCTACCAAACCAGCCTTTGAAATAAGCCAATATTCATCAAATATAGTCATTTCAATTGTGTGTATTTATTTATTTACTTTATTTTATCAAATTTTATTTGCCTATGGCAAGGCAAGAAGTCATGATCTCCCAGTTTCTAGGCCAATGCATTTAAGTGCCACACCAAACTGATTTTCATTACAGTCTTGCCAAGAGACATTTCCAAACTCTGTGCCAATTGGCAAAAGTGCCAATTGGGACTTTTTGCTTCTAGGCTTTAAGGCTACTTAAAATAGTACCATTTTTGATATGTTATTGTATACATCAATATGCCAAACAAGGGGGAGAGGAACAGGGAGAATTTGAAGCCCCCTAAAGGGAAGCAAATATAATCTTAGTGGTATTACTGAAACATGATGGCATGCAACTCAGGATTAGAATATAGTACTGGAAGGATATCATGATTGTAAATTAGTACTACATATTTTCCCTGAAAATAAGACCAGGTCTTATATTACTTTTTGTCCCAAAACTTCCATTAGGTCTTATTTTGGGGGAAATATACTACTAAATGCATCTATCTGGCTGACAATCTTAACTGGGGCTTATTTTTGGTGTAGGGCTTAAATTACAAGCACCCTGAAAAAAATTATGCCACGGATTATTTTCAGATTGGGTCTTATTTTCAGGGAAACAGGGTAGAAGGACATCATTTTTACAAAAGAAACAGATCCCACAAAGATGTGTGTAGCCATTAGCCATGAATAACTATTACCCCATTATGGAAATTTGTGATACCAAGGGTAAAAATCCTGCCAAAACTCTATGGGAGAATATTAAAGGGGAAAAGAAGCAATAGTGAAAACTGTAAAAAAAACCAAACATATGATATATTTAGCCTCAAGAAACAAGGCTAAGAGGAAACACAGTAACAGGTATATAGGACTTGAAGAGCTTTGTGGCTTATTCTTTGTAGTACCCAAGGATAGGGCAAGAACTATTGAGTGGCGATTTATGGAAAAAAATCCAAAGTTGAAACAAGGAAGGGTTTCCTGACCATGTGAGAGAAAAATCAAAATTTTATTATGGTTATAGATCAGCATAAAACTAGTGAATGGTGGAATTAGTCTGCCTTCACCATATAGATTTATGCTCCTCTAGATCAGCATAAATGGTTGAATAGTCTTCATGCAAAATTCTATTTGCGGAAGTGGGCACGTATGTGTGCAAAACCATCCTTCCCACAGCTGCCATTGCCAGTTTGTGGACCCAGTAAGGTCAGAAGCTGCTGACTAAATGCACAAGTTTTTATCTGCAACATTTGCAAAACACATTCTGATTTTATATAAAAGTTTCTTGAATCTCCATTGTGTTATGAAGAGGGGATAGCAAACTCTGTACATTGCTGTATCTGGGCTGGAACAGAATCTCCTTGACAGATTAGGCCATTTTGCATTCAAAGGACTATTTTTTAATCCTGATCTCCATTTATATTGGGAGGTTTATAAGTCATGATTATGGCCACCAGTCCTTTCACATTCAGAAACTACAAAGTTTAAATTTTGAAAGAATTGAAAATGACAAAATTGAGGTTAAGTAAGATAAATATCCTGCCCCCTTGGGTACGCTACAGTTACAGCAAATGCCACATTTTCTTCTCTCCATATTTGCTCAGCCTCTACAATACAATAATTAACAAAACAAACAAACAGACCATGGCAACAAGCACTACTGATGGGCAACAGTAATTAAAAATTCAGCAGGAAACCACAAAGACTGGAAATTAACTTCGTTTGTTTTCCCCGCAACAAACATCTCCCATTATTTGTTTGCATTGGTAGCAGGAAGCAAATAGCTATTAGGTAAACAAAGATGTTCATTTGGGTGTCTCCAAGCACACATTTCTGATAATATCTTAGATGGATCACTCTTCATGACCTGAAAATGAGTTACTAGGATGTAGGATGCTCAACCAGATGAACAATGATTAAGGAAGTTTTTTATTGCCTATCTCGAGTACAACAGTGTCATTTTAATTAAATATCACTATCTCATTCTTTGACCCATTGATGCAACCTAAAGAAAGCCAAGATAGCTGTTTTTGGTGTTTTGTCCCGAAAAACGCGAGGTAGACCGGGTTCCAACAACAAAGTCTTTATTTGTTAACAGCAGTTGAAAACAGAACGTTGGCTCAAGCCGCGGCAGCCCTTTTATACCTTTTGTATCTGCCGGCTTGTAGCCAATGACATTCATTTGAGTTTGCCGCCTTCCTGCGGCTTCAGGGATTGGTTCCTTTTGAACCAATCCCTTCTAGTTTTGAGCAACCAATCAGAATGCGTTATTTGGAGCCAACTATTTACATACAGAACATTTGGAATTCTAAAATTGCGCTGCAGCAATGCCTCTTAAATTGTTTGAACCAATTGCCCCCTTTCCAAGTCTATTATTCAAATGTCATTTATCCCCCCCCCATCACACACAACACACACCCAAACCTCAAATAAATTCTATTGGTTTGCAAAAATGTCTTAGCTACAGGCATCCCCAAACTTGATTCTCAACTAATGGAAATTGTTGTTGCACAATATGCCCAAATTACTCCTAGTTTAAGAATCAGTCTTCTAGATCAAGCTTAGCTATTTGAATACAATGTTAGAACTTCTTTCTGCCTAATACATATCTAAGTACTTGGATATCATCATAGTGGTTTGGATTACAACTGGGAAGACTGTGGATTAAATCCTTGATCTGGATTAAATCGGTGTAAATAGCAACAGCAAAAGCAATAGCACTTAGATTTATATATCACTTTATAGTGCTTTACCTCCCTCCGTAAGCAGTTTTACAGAGTTGGGTCTTCATTTTACCCACCTCAGAAGGATGGAAGCTGAATCAACCTTGAACCTGGTGAGACTGGAACTGCCAAATTGCAGACAGCTGGCAGTCAGCAGAAGTAGCTTGCAGTACTGCAATCTAACCACTGCACCACTGAAGCTCTTTGCACAAAATCCACATGGATTTTCACTTTAAGAACTAGAGTGAAGAAATCTGTCAAAGCAAAGCATCTGAGGGCTATATTGTACTACATAACACAGTGTTTCTTAACTTCTGCAACTTTAAAATGTGTGGACTTCAAATCCCAGGATTCTCCAGCCAGTACGGGCTGGGGAATCCTGGGACTTGAAGTCCACACATTTTAAAGTTGCAGAAGTTGAGAAACACTGACATAAAACCTAGAGAAGGACTAGCTTTTTCATGATGTATAGAAGACAGTGAACAGTTAGAAAAGTGATTAAAGAAAAGTGGACATAAAGGTCTGTTGTGGAGTACTTAATTAATTAATTGATGAACTTGAACAGTGACCCAGAAATATCACCTGCCATAATTCATGTATTTAAAACAATATTTTTGTAAGCTAAGTGATATTTCAAGCTTGGTGAATTGGAAAGGAAAATCTCCTATGGTTAAACACACTTTTTTCCTATTATAGTGCCTTTTAAAGGATTTTCTATGCTATCATGCCATGTGGGAAAACTTTACAAAAATAAAAATATTTTCTCCAGGATGTTTGTTTTTGTACAAAATTTTATATTCTTCCTTCCTTCTTCCCTCCCCCCAACCTTCCTTTCTTTTCTTTTTTCTACAAAGCTAAAGTATATTCCCTTTAGCTGACTGATGCATTTAAATTTTCTAATGCTTTTGCTACTGCCATTAAACTTCTTCCTGATTTGGAAATTATTTTGATTTTTCTCTACTAATTCTCTCTCTTTCTCTCAGTGTATGGTACAAGCAGCTCTCAACTTACAACAGTTTGTTTAATGACTGTTTGAAATTGCAATGGTGATTTAAAAAAATGACTTATGACGATCTCACAGTTATGACTCTTGCACCTTCCTCATGGTTACATCACCAAATTTTGGACACTTGGCAACTGACTCATATTTATGATTGCAGTGTTATGTGATCACCTTTTGCATATGCAACCTTTTCACAAGCAAAGCCAATGGGGAAGCTAGATTCACTTAACAGCCACAATAGTAGTTTAACAGCTACAGTGATTCACTGAACAACTCTGGCAAGAAAAATCATAACATGGAACAAAACTCGCTTAACAACTGAGCGAGTTGTTCTGCTTAGCAGCAAAAAATTTAGGCTTAATTATAGTCCTAAATCAAGGATGACCTGCATAGGATATGGAGAGAGCATCATTTTGTTAACATTTAAACAAGGAAACAAACTTTTACAAGCTAACTTAAAATGGGTTGCAAGCAGGCCTCCTTAATAAGACAACTTATCTATGAGTTATCAATCTTTGTCTTCTTTGATATTAAATATACATTCATAAATATTTTACCTGACAGATGGAAGTTTTCCTAAGATTTTGATTTATTTATTCATTCATTCAATATTGATAGCCCAACTCTGGGTGGCTTACTATTCTAATATTATAGAACAATTAAAAAAATTAAAAACAGTAAAACAGCAAAAAAAAACCCATCATAAATATAACAGCAGCCAATTAACCAACCAACAGTAAAGCCAAAAAATAGGCCTTTAATGTATCCCAAGCCCAGTGCTGAGTACATAGCCAGATTTTAAAAGCCTTGTGAAAAGACAAAAGATTTGGAGCCATTCTAATCTCCCAGGGGAGAATTGTCCATGAAGTGGAAGCTACAGCAGAGAAGGCCCATCTTCTAGTTCCCAACAGTTGACATTTTTTGGCTGACAGGATCTGCAACATGCCCAATTTGCTGGATTGAATTGCACAGATAGAGACTCTTTGGAACCTGCTCCCACTTTAAACTTCCCTCAGACCCATTCTTCTATCCTCATGTTGAAAATCTCTCCCTCCTTCGGTCCCATTCTCCTTCTATGAACTGGGAGATAGTGCCCCTCATAGTGCCCACTTTGACTGTCCTCATTCCCAATTCTCAAAACATTCTCAGTGATTCAGTTCAGTCAGTTTTGAATCAAATCACTCCATCAAAGTTTTGCTTCTGTTCTGATCAATCATGAGTCTCACCAAGTGATTTTGCCCAACTTGCAGAAGTCATTTTTAGAGTTAATTTGTGAAGAGAACATGGCAGATATTACTTCTTTATCAAGCCAAATAGAATGGCCACCATTCTTCCTTTCCAGCACATTTCATCCACTCGTTATTCAACTTGAGCTGACTCCACACACGCTCAAAACACATATCATGATTTCCACAAGTGCTGTTGTGCAAGAAGACCTGTAAATGTCTTCACTGATGGCATTTATGCCCTTGAGTGAAGGATTCCAGCTAAGCTGATAGTGGCACAATGGCACTTTCAATTTACTAATCAGTGAATTAAAGTGCATTAAATATTCTGTAAACCTCAGTAAATGCAGATGTCTGGCTAAGTAAATGCTACTGAGGCCAAATGGCTAATTTGCCCCGAGGCCAGATTCAGTCTTGATGCATTGGAGCCACCTTGTGAGTAGTAAGAACTTGATAGCGCTGCATTTTCTGAGTTGTAAGTAGGGATTTTATCTCCAGTATCTGCAAGGAAAAATGAATCCAGAGAGCAAGGATGGGGAGCAAATTTATCAACCGCAACCCTAGAATACAACCTGGAGTTGTGGCGATGGACCAAGAATAATATCCACAAAGTCATTTTAAATACTTATGACCACAATATTTATTGAACCACTAAAAAACATACTAAACTCCCAGTGCATACAGTCACACAATGCTGAGACTAGGATATGTGATTAAAATAATATTACTTTATGTATGTTCATTTTTGTGCAGCTTTTTGGTTGTGTTATTATTTTTTCCATAAAAATCAGTGTAATGCTAGTGCACTAAAATACGACATTATTGCAATATCTGTTGAAAGGGAAAACATGTTCAATAAAAGCAGAAATGTTTGAAGTATTTATTAAAACAAGATTGTGTTTATTAAAATTAAACTCTATTTAATTTCTATTGCTCTCCTTCCTTTTGTTTTTATCACTGTTCATTAACATGCCTTTGGGGTGCCAGATTGGAGATTGTTGCTTTACACTGCATTTCCTCTCTTGTCAAAAACACAAAATAACTATCATAGCTTGCTTCGGGATACAAACAAATTAGAAACAGACTGTACATTGTCTGCACATAGTGAAAACAGAAATATCAGGAGGATTGCTACTGAAAAACAATTAAATCAAATAATAATGGCCATTGAATTAGAAGTTCATAGTTAAAATACCTCGCTTTGCTCTTCCGATCAAATAACAGAATGGTGAATCAGCAGAAAAACAGATTCAATCATATAGTACACAAGCTAAATGCCAAAATGAACCTTGTATAGAAGTTGGTAATGTTTGAAACAAGATAATACAAGCCATTGGTAACACAATATCGTCATGTTTCTGAATCAGTACAATTGTTTTCATCATAAAACAATCGCTTCAGCAGAAAAGTACAGCCAAGCTATCAACAATAGAAAGACATTGCCAAATTCTCATGCTTGTTGGCATTGTCTCTCTCTCTCACTCTTTTTTTCTTTTTCTGGGACAAGAGTTATATATTATTCAACCATTGTACTGAAAGTTTCCTTTGATACGTCCACATTCAGTGGGCTTATTATTAGCGGGGTTTTTGTTTTTTCAGTAGTAGCTATATAGACACAATGGGTGTTAATTACACCAACAGAGGAATTTCTTTCATCTTGGTCAGGGATTCCAATTTCCAAGATGGAAACTGGCAGTGAGTTCAATTAAAAATGAAATTTTCTCTGTTCTCATCTATTGAGTCTATCTCTGCTTCTCAAATTCTTTGGAAATTCCTGCTTTCCTTGGGGAAGAATCAGAAAAAGAGGGAAACAGATTAAAAAAAAAAAAAAGCTCCTAAGTTGTATCAATGCCAGAATTATTGACTTTCCAAAACCTCTGAATTATTTCTAACATGCCTGCAAATACTTATTTGCTCACCTGTGGTGAATCACACCTGTTCTCAGGTCTCATAGTCCTGTTGCTATGGTGATGTATTTACACAAATCTCATCCATAGACATTGAATTGGCATCATTCATTGGGGCAGAATGAAGGTAACATGTTAACATTAACTAGCAGCATGGTTGGATATTTTAGGGCACTATAAAAGATACACAATCAAAGGGAAAATAGAACTGTCTAATATTGATTAAACTGTGTCAGCAATGGAGACAAATATGTCTGCAGGATCCAATCTAGGACCAGAAGTTTAGTTTTCTGAGCTTTAAGACTCATGCTAGAGGCCATCGCTAGGGAACATCTCTTTACCAGAATGCAACCTGATCCTGGGAAACATATATTTGCTTTCATTCATGACCAATATTTTCAATGATAAAATCTTCTCTCATAAGAAAAATGATTTTATGGATTTGTGGGTTTAAAGTGCATCATCATGGTTGCCATCTTGACTATACCTAGAGGCAGGGATGGGCTGCTACCGGTTCTCCCTGTTTCTGGTGAACTGGTAGCTAATGTTATCATTTTTAATGACTGGTTCAGCGAACTGGCAAATCCCACCCCGGCTGTCCCTGCCCACCACTCCCCACTCCTCCCAGGAATCTCCACACAGTCCATTTTGGATGCCAGGTAAATGCAGGGCCTGCACAGAGACTCATGGTGGGCAAAAAATGGGCCTCCCAGAGGTATTGGAAGTTTCTGGCTTCCAGAGTGTTTCCGAACCCTGAGGAGGCCATTTTTGCCCTTCCAGAGGCTTGAGGAAAGCCTTCGGAGTCTGGGGAGGTAAAAAATGGGCCTCCCAGAAGTTCCAGAAGGCCAAAAATGGGCCCATGTTCAGCCTCCAGAGGGCTGCTGGAACCCAGGGAGGCTGTTTTCACCCTCCCAGGGGTGAAAGGGAAAGCCTCCGGAGTCCAGTAAAGGCAAAAATGCCTCCCCACCATGGTGGAGGAGGCCAACTAGGTCACGCCCACCATGGCCATGCCCACCCAGCAATCAGGCAGAGAACCAGTTGCTAAAATTTTTGAAGTCCATCACTGCCTGGAGGACATCCCTGCCCTGCTTTCTTAGTCCAAGTGTCAAGAAAATAGGTGGCTATTTTGCTCATCCTGCTTATGTCTTCTTATACATGTGTTTCACTGATAACACAACTAAGTAACTTTGTCTGATCTGGAAAGCTAGACAGGATCAACTCTTGTTAGGATCTGGCTGAGGGTCCATCTGGGACTTCCATGGCTAAAGCAGGAAGTTGAAAAAAAAATCTCAAAAGGCCATGACAAATTGTTTCCAAATTATGCCAAGAAAGCAGCATAGTTGTGGCTGTGTTTGTCAAACTTGCCTCAATGTCACCTTTACTTTATCTCATGGCTTTGATACCAGCTGAGACTTGTAGGCTTAATTATGCATATGTGGGATAATTATTTATTTGAATATAATTACATAGCTTCTACATACAAGTCACACACACACACACACACACACACACACACACACACACACAAGTTCCTCCTCCTGAAATATCATATTATCAAGTTTGCTTGCAAACTCCAGGAGGGGAGGGGAGAGGATTTTAAAGTAACATTATGCATTCTACTTCCATCATTAAAAATATCCTTTGCTACCCCCTATCCTTAGTAAATGCAAAATTGTTCATATATTGATATTTTTTTAATTTAATATCAATATATATTAATATTAATATCATTAGTGAACATCACATGAATGCCATTTCTATGGCAAAATAACCCACTTATTGGTACCCCAATCCTATACCTCTCCATTGAGTAGTGGGTCATGCATTCATGTTCAGTTTATGGGACTGTGGCCTTGGTTAATTAACAAATCTTATATGAGTACAATCAGAGCTGTTCATAAGTTTGTTAGGAGTCTCTTTAATTGGCAATTTAGCCTTTGAAAACTTCAGTCTTAAAATCAGTGCAATTGTCTCATTAGATTGAAAATAGTAGGGGATCAGAACACTTCTGTACTGCCAAGGGACACATTCTTTTAACTGCTACCTACTCCATTTAGAAGCTAAATAAGAAAAATCTTTGATATAAATAAGAGCAAAGCAAGTTGAGTATTTTATTAACTCTATCAAAGGAATTCAAACTTTATTTGGAAGGTTTTGAATTTTATTTTATTTGGAAGGTTTCACTGAATTTTGAAACGGGGAATGAATTTTACCTGCTATGAAGAGACACCTATGGATTTCACACATATGATGTTGTGTTACAAACACAAAGATGGGTACTGGACCTTATTTGATACAATTTCAATTTTGAAGTAATTTCCCAACTTTTGTGGTAATTTCCCACAAATTTTAATTCCTTCATGACAACAATTCACGTGGCCAAATACCATTTGAAAATACCGTATTTAGCTGCCATTTAGCTTTCCTTGAGTGCTTTTCTTATCTTCTGCTCATTTCCCTTGACTGTTAGTTGGCCAGATTCTTATAGAGTGAATATAGAATCACAGAATTGTAAGAGACCTTCTAGATCTTCTATCCAATCCCCTGCTTAGGCAGGAAACACTATAACATTTCAGACAAATGGTTATCCAATCTCTTCTTAAAAACATCCAGTGTTAGAGCATTCACAACTTCTGGAGGAAGGTTTTACCATTGATAAATTGTTCTGTCATGAAATTTCTCCTAGGTTGCTTCTCTTCTTGATTAGTTTCCACCCATTGCTTCTTGTCCTGCCTTCAGGTACTTTGGAGAATAGGCTGACCCCTTCTTCTTTGTGGCAACCCCTGAGATATTGGAACATTGCTATCATGTCACCCCCAAGTCTTTCTTTTCATTAAACTAGACATACCCAATTCCAGCAAATGTTCTTTATATGTTTTAGCCTCCAGTCCCCTAATCATCTTTGTTGCTCTTCTCTGCACTCTTTCTAGAGTCTNTTCCAGCAAATGTTCTTTATATGTTTTAGCCTCCAGTCCCCTAATCATCTTTGTTGCTCTTCTCTGCACTCTTTCTAGAGTCTCAGCATCATTTTTACATTATGGTGACCAAAACTGGATCCAGTATTCCAAGTGTGGCATTACCAAGGCATTATAAAGTGATATTAATACTTAACAGACCTTCTCTGTTTATGCACATGGAGAGAAGTATGCAGTGGGGTACCCCAAGGCTTTGTTTTAGGCCCAGAAACTTAGAACTGTGCTAGCTTTTTTGGCAGCTGCAGCACACTGCTGGCTCATATTTAAATGTCTGTCCACTAGGACTCCAAGATCCCTCTCACATTTACTACTATTGAGTGAGGTACTACATACACTGTACATGTGCATTTTATTTTTCTTGCCTAAATGTAGAACCTTACTTTTTTCAACAAAATGAATTTCATTTTGTTAGATAGCACCTGATGTTCAAGTCTGTCAAAAACCTTCTGTTAACCTTCTTAAGCCTATCTTCTGGAATGTTAGCTATTCCTGCTAGCTTTGTGTCGTCTGTAAATTTGATGAATTCCCCATCTATCCCCTCATCATTGATGAAGATGTTGAAGAATCCTGGGCCTAAAACAGAAACTTGGGGAACCCCACTGCATACTTCTCTCCGTGTAGATGCAGTTCCATTGAAGACTACATGTTGAATGTGGTTGGTCAGCCAGTTAGGAATCCATCTAGTCATGATGCTGTCTAACCTTAAGAACTTAAGCTTGCAATAAATCTTTATACTCATTTGAACTACCCAAATCTGCTGATTTCTCAGGCATTTGAGATACATCTTGTTACAGACATCTTAAGTATTTCAGGGTGGAGTACTTGAACAGCCTATAATCTTTCAACTATTTTAGCTCAACATAAAACGGCAACATTTCAAGTGTTCTGATTAAAGGTAGTCCTCAACTTTCAATCATTCTTTTACTATCCATTCAAAGTTACAAAAGCATTGGAAAAAAATGTTTACAATGAGCCCTCACACTTTTGACACAGCATCCCCATAGCCATGTACTCAAAAGTCGGACACTTGGCAATGGGCAAGTATTTACAGTGGCTGCCTCATCCTGGATCACATGACTGCTATCTGCCTGGGTCACATGACTGCCATCTTCCTAGCTGGTTTCCAATGAGCGAGTCAGTGGAGAAGCTGGAGTCACTTAACAACCATGAGATCATCACCATCATCTTTTAATGACCTTCATAATGCCTTGTGGGGTAGAGTCTGGGCAACTGAATGGATCTGAGTGTTTACTGGCTGGATGCCCTTCCTGTTCCCGATGCAGAGTTATATACAGCAGATAAATTCTCATCACGCCCAGAGAGAGAAATATCTGCCTCTACCTAGAGTCAAATTCACAGCCTCCTGATTGTGAGGTGAGAGCTCAACCTCTCGGCCACCGCATCACTCACTTAACAATCATGTGATGCACTTAACAATTGCAGTGATTTGTCAAACAAGTTTAAAACATAAGGATTGTACAATTAATTGAGGAAAATCCAAAGAAATGAGTAGTTATGAACATGGCATCTAGCCTGAATGCTACATACAAATAATGGCAAAAGGGGTTGTAAAATCAGGTATGTCTCATTGAACAATCACCTTGCTTAGCAACAGAAATTATGTACCAGGATTTCAGCAGTTGCCCTAATTAAATCGTGAGCTTTGAGCCAAACTTTAAAAACTTAAAATGATTTATCAGGAGCAAACATGTCAACATGACCTGTATGAAGCCGATTCTAAGAGACATAATTCACTATTATCCTGTTTCCCCATCCCCACCCCTCTGGGTGTATCATAATTCATATTCTCCAACAAAAACATTCATAGCTGAGAGTCATCAATCATGTTCTCCAATTAAGGATTTTCACAGCAGAAAGTCAGGTAGCTTAGTTACAATTTTTGCAAGATAAGAATAGAATACATTTTTTGGGTTTTAAACTGCTGCACTGCTCTTTCAGACCCCACTCTGTTCATGGCAATTCTAAAACAGGCATAGAAATGTTTTATGAGTTGACATTCTGGTGCCAACTGAAGTAATAAGTCAATACATAATCTGTATTATCTGAAGTCATATTTTAGTAAGAAGCGGTAGAGTTACAACCTCATCGGCTATACCGAGTTTGATCCCATCATCTTTTTTTTAAAGATACTTCAGGGAACAGAGGGGGGGGGGGAGGAAGTAGCCAAAATAATTACAGTAGACTACAGTTTTGGGGATTGGTAGAAAAAAATGGAATTTTGATAGCCCATTGCAGAGCTTTCACAAAATGGCTGAGCTGAGTCACTTGCCAATAGACAATCAGATAAGTTAATTTCTCAGCCTACTTTTTAGTCACTCAATTCGCTCTTTACTAGCCTGGTTTACATTTATTTTCCCCCTTTGGGCAGTTAAGTCTATCTGTCACCACAGAATTAAATACTAGCTGCATTCATTGTTTCTTTTCCTAAGAAGATGATAGGACATATATGGGAACTAAATACAATTAAGAAATAAAAGTAATACCAGTGATAGGGCCTGGTTTGTTTGTTTTTTCTGAATTAAAAATGTCCAAACTCTAAAAATCAGAAGAAACAAAAAATGGGTAGTTACCCAGAAAGCAGCTGAAAGTGATCACGGAACTCTTGTTGGTAACCACAATAATGAAGAAAACTAAAGTAGAGATGCAAGTATCATTTCAAGATAAGCAAGAGGTATAATGTCACCATTTGCACAAGTTTTCTTATCGACATTTCAATCAAGGAACCACTAAGATCACTCCTACCAGCACTACTACTAGGACAAGCTACTAATAAAAATAATGACAGCAAACAGCATTCTCTATCAGCACTGATAATGTTACCTAGTTGAGTAATGAAATGTCTGCAAGAAAACAACCAACCTCATACAGTACCAAGGATGCCACAGTTCAACCCTAATCTACATACTCTATTAATCATTTAAATGCAATGTGGGCATATAATTTAAGATATTCTTTTTCTTGGTAGACCATTCATAATACTACCCCTTGCAAATACCCCAAACCATCAGCCTAAGACAAATATCTCAGGCAACTCGAGAGCAGGAACTATAGGCAAGTTCTGAATGGATTCATTGTCCCTCCCATTCCCCAGACATCCATCTGCTTCTGTGTTTTTGAGACTGAGGGACAGTCTACCTACTGTACCATGTGAACTGTGAAATGAGGCCATCATTTGCTCCTTGATGGGTCTATCTTCAACAGTCCCAGAATACAGAGGGCAATTCATCACTGTCAAGATTTATTTAAAGGATAAACAATTTCTTTCCTTGCTCTTTCAGTCTCTTGCCTCTGATGACTCTGATCATGGTATCCAGCACACAAATGAGCTGCCTTATGGGGACAAGGAACTTTTAGTATCTATGCTGGAAAGCTGGCATTAACTTACAAAATCCAGATTGCACCATCAAGTGTGCCACAAGAGTAATGCCTCATTAAAGGAATCAGAAGCAGCCATCCTCTCTTTCTTAGAGTCAGCAAATACCTTGTTTACCCACAATTAGTAACTAACCACATCTGCCCAAACTCTAACAAAGCAGAGTAGTTTTCTTAATTAAACATGGTTCTCCAATACCCAGGGCACCTTGACTTATGCAATCAAAAAAGAGGAAAATGATTCCCCAGCTGCCTTTCTTGTGCAAACTTTCTAGAGAATGGCAACATGATGGCTGGCACAGTAATGAGATAGGGTAGTGGATACTCAACAAAAAAGAGTAGCTAACTACATTAAAAATGTATGGATATAAAACACATGTACACAGCCACAAAATATACATTTAGATGAGAACCTTTGACTTCAATTTTAAGGATCCAGTAGGAACAAAAACCAGGTTGCCAAGAAGGAGAGAAGAAATTATTACTTCCCAGCCCTGTATATCACTTTTTATCAAGTTTGGCTACCTCAACATGTGTGAACTTCAACTCCCAGAATTCCCAAGCCAGCATGCAGACTAATGAATTCTGGGAATTGAAGGTCATACTTTTTAAGGTTGTCAAGTTTGGAAAACACTGTTCTAGAGTCAACTCTGAGCTACAGATATTCTGTTCTATTGGTACTCTTCTGATCAATAACAAATGACGGGCTTTAGACAGGAAATTACATTTCCATTTTTATTTTTCTCATTCCTAGCACCTACTGTTCAGAAACAAGAATTGAGGCCGTTAGATATTTGGGAAGTTATCAAAATAGCAAAAACAAAAGCAGCCAGACTTATATATCACTTTACAGTGCTTTACAGCCCTCTCTAAGTGGTTTACAGAGTCAGCCTATTGCCCCCAACAATTTGGATCCTCATTTTACTGACCTCGGAAGGATGGAAGGCTAAGTCAACCTTGAACCTGGTGAGATTCAAAATGCCAAATTACAGGCAGCCATCAGCAGCAAAAGTAGCCTGCAGTACTGTACTCTAACCACTGTGCCACCATGGCTCAGGAATTCCAGACAGGGATTATAAACCTCACCCAATGAAAACAATAATTTAGTGAAAGAAAGCGGGAAATTCAGTAATGAACGTCATTTTTATCAGTCCTGGAAAAAAAAACAACTTTCTAATACACACGTTGGCTATTAAAGCATAATCTAAATGTAACCCTTTTAAGGTGTTCTGAATTGTAGGAAACCTAATTTTCTCAAGCTCCAAAAGGGTTATTTCTTTCTCTGAACATTGCCTGCAAAAGGACGAAATGAAACTGCAGCTAAGCGAAACCACATCCATGAAAAGCTGAAACATGATTTGTCTAGAGATCAATTTAGACTTTTAGGGCACCCTCACCATCAAAGTTTAGAATTCAGATAATTTATATTACCACTGGGAATGTTGAAAGCCCATTACACACACATCCCACAATGTCCTGAGTATGAGAAACACATTACAAAGGGGACATTTTGTACATCCATTTTTCAAAAGGAAGGAAACACAAATTAGCACAGCTGTTTCAACCTAGAATGTTAGTAGTTGGTTAACCTTAAATGCAAACAAAGCAGAAAAGCATCATAAAAATAATGAGGTGGACATGTACAAACTTCCATGTAACACAAAAAAAGGTTAAATAGCAATAGGACTTAGACTTATATACCACTTCATAGTGCTTTATATCCCTTTCTAAGCATTTTACAGAATCAGCACATTGTCCCCAACAATCTGGGTCCTCATTTTACTGACCTTGGAAGGATGGAAGGCTGAATCAACCTTGAGCTGGTCAGGATCAAACTCCTGGAAGTGGGCAGAGTTAGCCTGCAATACTGTATTCTAACCACTGTACCACCATGTTCTTATATTTATTTATACACACATAATACAAATTGAAGAATATGAAAATGGGACTCAGTGTTCACTATCTGAGCAGCTTCTCCTATCTTAATGCCTTCAACCCTCTATGTCTCTTGGGAGCTGCCTCCTACATTCTTCTGCATCTAGAAATAGACTCCATATTAGACAAAACTATGCCAGAGTGATAGTTCAGGACAATGACACATGGAGCCCATAAATGAACAGACACACAACCAATAGTATTTCAGATAAGAAGAAAGTGTGTTGGCTTACCTTTGAGTTCACCACTTCCAAAGAGATATTCTGAGGAGAAGCGCTTGGCACTGAAATGCAAAAGGATGGGGGAGAAAAATGGATGAAAGTGAAAAAGCTGTAATTAGAGTAATAAAATATAATGATAATTCTTTCCCCCCTTCCCAAAGTTCCATCTATATCATATTTCCTCACTTTAATAATAAGAAAGCAATTGAGATAATATTTCCAGCTGGCACCTCAAAACTTCCCTGCTGAGGTGAAAACTCAACACATCTGCACAATTTCCTCCCATTTCCAATAATCTTTAGACACATTGTTCAAAAATTGGCTTTCTGTAACTCAATTTTCTGATGTATAACTTGGCACAGCAATGTTAATAGAACCCTGTATGTACTGCTTTTTTTTTCTATGCTGCTTTTTTCCCTTTCTAGAATTACTTGATAGTGAGATGGGTGGCATATAAATTTACTAAAATAATAAATAAATAGAAAATGCTTTGTTTATTGAAGCTCATATGTCTATGAAGATTCTCACTCATCCAAGTCATGGTTGTCCCAAAGGTGTTTTTCAAAAAGCAACTGGACTGCCTTATGTCTTGAAAACATTTTGCTTTTCATCCAAGAAGCTTTTTCAGTTCTGATTGAATTCAGTCATTCCCCACCATTCAGTCAGAACCGAAGAGGCTTCTTGGATGTGAAGCAAAAGGTTTTCAAGAAAAAGTCCAATTGCCTTTTAGCCTTTTGAGATGTCTGAGTCTCCTGCTAAAATGTACTTGAGTAATTTTGGCTTTGAAAATTAGGTTGGAGATACAGGGATTTTGTTAATGCCTCTAGAGTGGACAATTCTGGGTAATTACCATGAGTCCCAGGTCTCTTTTAAAAAAAAATCTGAACTCTAACTGTAAACATCTATCTAAGACAACTATTGTAGGTCTTCCACAATGGCTCTGCAGTTCTGACTTAGCAGTGCTCCAAAGTGATACTATGTTAGACATCCTACATGTTAATTGGACTCATCCCAGTAGACCACCCTCTTACTTTGAATTGGGCTTGTTGTGTTGTTGTTGTTGTTACTGTTGTTGTTGTTGTTGTTGTGCACTATATCTTTGTGGTTCTGTGGGGAAGAGGTGTGTAATACTGCCTTGACCAAATGGTTAACCCTTTGTCAATGTTGGCAAGTAATCTTCATTTGGTCCCTGTGCTTATAGACAGCATGTGGACTGCCCAACAGATGCCTACCATGTTAGTCTTTATGTGCCAGATCCAAACAATGTGATATACCAAACCTTTTTTATTGATGTTTTAATGGCACTATTGTTGGTTATAGGTGATTATTATTTTCACCACCTCTGACTGTTTCATCATTTCTTTTTTGCTGATGCTTCTTGATTTCTTTGTTTTGATTATTTTGTTTGAAGTTTTGATTGCTGTTAATTATTGTTTTGGAAATTGATACCTCCACTGAAAATCAGATGAGCAATCTGCATGGAGACTCTTCCAGGAAAGAGATGCCAAATACCATCTTTTATAAATCAGCAGAGTACATAATTCCACTAAATAAGTAAGTCTGGAAAGAATTTGACCCTCTATCCATATTGGTCAACATAATTTCTGACCTGCTGAAATTGAAGAGCCATTTTTGTCTTGCTCTAAGAAAAAAATGGACAATCACTGTGCACTTAAGACTTACAGGGTATTAAGGTCCACAATGAGCAAGGTCAGGGGTGGAATGTTTGTTTTTTCATTCCTTGGCTTGAGGGAAACTCTTCCTCTGAAGCTCATTTTAGGACGTAAGTAAACTTTTTCATATATTCAGTCTCATCAACAGCATAAAAACCACACTATTCCCGTAGCACCCTGAATTATGATCAAAGGATGTTCTGGGAACTGCAAAAACCTGAGGGCTTCACACAGTGCTAAAATGCCCCTGTGTCAACTCATAAAACATTCCTATGCCTGTTTTAGTCATTGCCATTAAAAAAAAGGAGGTGGGGAGGGAGGAAATCTGGAAGAGCAGTGCAGCAGTTTGGATGCAAAATTACATTCCAACTCTTTTCTTGAAAAGATTGCAACTAAACTGCCAGAGTTTTTGCCCACAAATATATTTAATTGGAGAATGTGAATGATGATATGCTTAATTGGAGAATCTGATTTATGAGACACCCAGGAAGGAGGGGAGAAACAGGGTCACTGCAAATTAAGTATACCAGAGTTGGCTTCATAAGGGTCATGCCAGTATGTTGTCTCTAATAAATCCTTTGAAGTTTTTTGAAGTTTGGCTGGAGACTTATGATTTAATTAGGGTGATTGCTGGAATCCTGACACCCTGCTCTTGAGGGGTGTCACATGTTCCATAACCTAGTTTTGATAGACTCCATTTGATTGGAAAATCATGTGGATGAAAGCAAAAACTCTGATTATTCCTCCTCCCAGAATGTTATCACTAAGTGAACTAATGACCTGGCTTGGAAAAAGGTACCATCCTAGTTCTCACAATCTTCCTATCCTCTTGGTTGATCACGGGCTCTTATTACTACACATTGTTCATGAAATCTCCAAATGGATGAGCCCAATGTCAAAGCCACTGAGTGCCAGTTGCAGGGGAAAAAAATTTATTTCATGGAATAAAGTATTTCTTAGAGCACATAAAATTCTTCTGTTTGTAACTTTTCACTAAGAAGAAGTAAGGCTGTTTTTGCTTTCTAATGACTTTTTCCTTACATGGGAATTAACCATCCCTCATAGTGAAGAAGGAACCAGAGTCCATGAGGTCCAACTGTGAGTTTTTACCCTGAAGCATATTGCCTGCTCTTCTCTTCCTCAATAATCTGATACACAGTAAAGTTGTTCAAGTATAAACTGAGAAGGGGTTTATTGTTAGAACTTAATCTAAGACATAGATCTGTTTTGTCAAATTTCTCCCATCACCCAACTCTCACTGCAAAAGCTGGTCAATACATTTGCATCTTAAATACACCCATTTGATGCCTGGAACAAATTGAAGGAAGTATTTAAATTCCAGAGGTTTTTTCCCTCAAATGGTCAATTAAGTGCGGTACAGGAGGGGAGAATAGAGTAGAGTAGAGTAGAGTAGAGCAGAGCAGAGCAGAGCAGAGTAGAGTAGAGTAGAGTAGACTTGAGTGGAGTGGAGTGGAGTGGAGTTGAAGGGAAGGGAAGGGAAGGGAAGAGGAGAGGAGAGAAGAGAAGAGAAGAGAAGAGAAGAGAAGAGAAGAGAAGAGAAGAGAAGAGAAGAGAAGAGAAGAGAATTCTTTATTGGCCAAGTGTGATTGGATACACAAGGAATTTGCCCTTGGTGCATAAATCTCAGTGTACATAAAAATATGTGATAAAACATGATCATAGTAATTATAAATACATTCATCATGAATCATAATATACAATGCTTTATAAGGCTATCATACTTGGACTCCAGATGGACAATAAATAGTCTGCTATCTCGATCTCTGGGCTGCTATGTAGAAGTCATATCATGTTTTGTAGTGCAGAGCACACAGTATTCCTTATGCAATTTGATGTCAGAAGCAGAGAAACTAAGATAGGACCAAAATGAGAGGCAGATTTTGTTCCTATCATTGGAACCAAGATTGGTAGAGTTTGGCACTAAGATTACAGGAGGTAAGAGTGAAGAACAGCACTAAGTACAAAAAGGGAGACCTAGAAAGAATTCTCCTTAAATCTTCATAACATTTATCAGATAGTTATGCAAACCATGTTTTAGCCTGGCAAGATTCCTGTCTATAGGCAAACAGCAATGAAGAAACTATATTGAGCAATTTATTGTGCTCAATCAATCAGAATAGAACTGGAAGAGATCTTGGAGGTCTTTTGGTCAATCTCCTGCTCAATCAGGAGACCTTATATCATTTCAAACAAGTGGCTGTCCAGCCTCTTCTTAAAAAACTCCAGGGATGAAGCAACTACAACTTTGGAACGCGAGCTGTTGCATTGGTTCATTGTCTTCACTGCTAGGAAGCTTCTTCTTAATACCAGGTTGCTTCTCTCCTTGATCAGTTTCCATCCATTGTTTCTTATCCTGCTCTCTGGTGCTTTGGAAAATAAGTTCACCCCCTTTTTCTTTGTGGTAGCCCCTTAAATACTGGAATACTGCCAACATGTCACCCTTAGTCCTTCTTTTCTCTAGACTAGCCATTCCCAATTCCTGCAATTCACATGTTTTTGTCTCCAGGCCCTTCATCGTCTTTTTTTTTTCTTTTGCACTTTTTCCAAAGTCGCAACATTGCATCTTTACATTATATTTTTTTGTACTGTAGTGACCAAAACTGGATGCAGTATTCCAGATGTGGTCTTATTAAGGCTTTATAAAGCAGCACTAATATTTCACGTGATTTTGATTCTGTGCCTGTTTACACAAGGATTGTATTAGCTTTTTTGGCTGCTGCTGCACACAGCTTATTCATGTTTAAGTGATCATCCACCAGGACTCCAAAGTCCCTCTCACAGTTACTATTTTTGAGCCAGGTTTCACCTAATCTGGACTTGCAACTTTGGTTTTTCCTGTCTAGGTGTAGACCCTTGCTTTTCTCCACCTTAAATTTCATATTGTTCGATTGTTCAATTCTGTTAAGATCTGTTTGGATCCTGAGGTTGTCTTCTGGATTATTGGCTATTCCTGTCAGCTTAGTGACTTCTTCACATTTGATGAATTCTCCTTCTATTGCCTCATCTAAATCATAAGTGTTGTTCTTGGTTCCCCATGCCTTACACAATTTGACTCAAGGTAAGGGGATTGGAAAATGAAAGTTTCACCTTTCCAATAGATATTTTACCATAATTTATTTCTTTTGCTTTCTGGGGCAATGGTTCTGCTTTGGTTCTATCTGCTTTTAGTGATTGCTTTACTGTAGAATATACTCTGTAAAATTCCTTTTAATTCAGTATGCAAATAGGCCCATTCATTTGTTTCTGACATATATCAATTATTGTATTCAAGCAGCTGTCAAGGTGTCATACAATAAAGACACTGCTTAAGCATAAAGAAAATGTTTAAGTAATTAAAATAGGAGGACAATTTTTCAAAATTTATCCAGAGGGAAAAGGTATTTACTTGGGCTAATTAGCTCCTCAGAATTTCATGGAAACCTTGGAAAACAAGTAAAGTGATTGATTGTTGAAGAGACAATTGTACAATTAAAGACATAATTATCATACATACCTTTGCATATATGTTTCAATAAATAAACACAAGAAAATTAAAAAAAATATTCATCTAAATATCACCAAAGTCCACTTTTCCTTTGGAATAAATTTCAAGAGCAAATTCTCTTTTAGGGAATTGAATAAAAATGGTAGAAAAATATGCAAAACGGTGATGTTATACTCTGAGTGAAATACCCAATTCAGGTAATGGAAACGTCTTTTAAAAACCAGATACAAAATTAGGTAAAGCATTATATTGCAGTGGAAAAAACTGAGCATCAATATTAAAGCAGAATAATAGAGTTGTAAAGGACCTCGGAGGTCTTATAGTCTAGGCCCCTGCTTAGGCAGGAGAACCTATACCATTTCAGACAAATGATTGTCCAATCTCTTCTTAAAAGCCTGCAATGTTGGAACATCCACAACTTCTGAAGGCAAGCCATTCCACTGGTCAATTGTTCTATCTATCAGGAAATTTCTCCTTAGTTCTAGGTTGCTTCTCTCCTTGATTAGTTTCCATCTATAGCTTCTTCTAAAAGATTTTAGAGAAAAGGAGGTTTATCCAGATATTACTCTCTGGGAAAGGCAGTCCAAACTGATGAATAATTGAGGAATTACCCTCCAGCATGTGAGAGTCTCTTGTGAAACCTAAAAGTACATCCAGAGGGTCACCTGTCAGCCTTCAAGATCTTCTACTATTGCTTTGCATCTTTTGGCTGTCATAAGAAATGGGGGGCGATGAGGGGATGAGTCTGGGAAGTGTGCTGGAGGTGTTACATTTTTCTGTTGTGTAAATGGGGGGGGGACATACATCAGAGTTAGGTGTCTATTTCTATAAGATATAGATATATATATATATATATATACAACAGCAACCCGTTATCAAAATATGCAACAGGTCAGAACGGACAGAGGCCTCATCATCACCTGAAGATGCCCACATTATCACTCATTCATAATTTTTAATTGGAAGTTTCACCTGAACTATTGGGGGTGGAACATTCCATCAATTTGTATATGTGATTTGCACGCCTTAAAGTTTCTCAGATTCAGAATTCTTTGGTTGCTACCACTTCACTTTCAGTAAAAATAACTTTTCTTAACCTAAAGAGTCTAAGTATTTCTTTCTTGGATTTTGAATGGAGCACTGACTGACATTATTCTGAATCTCACCTCTACACCCCCCTGGAGAAAAATACCTAATCTTTCTTCCAAGGGGATCTGAACATTCATGTCATCTTCAACTAGTGACACAGGAAGATCTGGGAGCCATTGGAGGGCAAGATTCTTTTGCTGTACAGGAAGCCAAATCGTTAGCCGAGTTCAATCTGGAAGAGGATCCAGCTGTGAAGCCCAGATGGTCGGTTGGGGGTTGGCTGGAAAGATCCGGAGAAGGACCCCCCCCCCCCGGGATCACAACTACCTGCCGGCGTGGAAAAGAGGAGCCATGGCAAGAGAGGGAAAAGAGAGAATACTCACTGGATCAAGCCAGGAGACTCCTTAATGAAGCCTTTGAACAACTCCAAGCTGCACAAAGGTATGAAGGGGGAAGGGGGAGTAGCACCAGCTAGAAAGAAGCAGAGCAGCTCTTTCTCCATAAATCAACCTGAACCAGCAGCACAGCCCCGGGGCCCTCAGTGGGAGGTGTAATTCCTAGAAGGCGGAGAGCTCCTAGGCTGCCTCATTAGAAGTAAAATACGGGGGAGATCCCAAAACCTTGATTTTGGATTTTTCCTAGCCCAAGCTTGGAGTTATATGGAAGAATATGGGGAGGATTTTCCTTCAGAAGCAGCCAAAGTGAGATGTGTTACCAGGGATCTGGAAGGAATAGCTGCCGAGTGGATGGTGACCTTGCATAATGATAATGCCCCCAGTTGATGAATTATAACCTGTTCTTGACTGCACTGCAGGCTAGGTTTTGAGGACCCACTGGCAGAGCGCAAGGCCAGGATCAGGATGAAGACCATAAATCAGGGGCGGAGGTCAGTGGCTGACTACACCCAAGAATTTAGACAGTTAGCAGGTCATATCGAGGCTGGTCCCAGGAAGCCCTGATAGAAGCATTTAAAGATGGATTAAATGAATATGTGTACCAGAGATGCATTGCTAGAAGAGACCCAATGACTTGCAGATGTGGTACTTGCTGGCAGAAAAGTGGAAAATTGATTTAACCCAAAGCAGATGGCGGGGAGGTTCTGGGTGGAGCAAGCCTTCCCCCACATCCTCAAGAGGTCTCCAAACCTCAGAGGGGAGGAGTGATGGCAAGACCCAACCCTTTGCTGTTTTCGATGTGGGAAGGAAGGTCCCCGGGCTGTGAACTGCAAAGTCGAGCTGGAACAAGGGGTGCCAAAAGGAGGGAAGAAACCTAAGAATTCCCCAGCGAAGCCTCATGAAGCAGCACTAAAGATGAGAGAGGTGGCAGAGGTCGCCTCCAGTGGGAGAGGAGTCGGAAACCCTGACTACCCCTGAAGAGGGTGATTTCGACTCAGAAGATGACTTCCTGGTAAGTCCAAGCGAGGGCCCTATGACCATTTCGGTGAAGCTGAGGGTACCCAATTCAGGGGTCAAAAGGGACATGCTAGCCCTATTAGACTCTGGGTGCACAAGGTGTATAATCAACACGGGAGTAGTGGAGAAAATGGGCTTAAAACTAAAACCTTTAAAGATGCCCATTTCTTTTGCCAATTAGATGGATCAGTGGCTGGGGGTTGCCCTGCACGTTTTATCACAGAACCCATAGAAATGATCATGGGAGAGCATGATGAGACTCTGTGCTTTATTGTGGTCCCTGGGATGGAGCAACCATTAATACTGGGGTTGCCCTGGCTCCGGAAATGGAACCCCCAGGTTAACTGGAGAAAGGGGTCATTGCGCATACGCACCAAGCAGAGACCGAAGAAGAGGGGAGATCGCAGCTGAAGCTTCAGTTTCTGACTGAAATAGCTTCCACAGGTACTGACCCATGAAAGGGAGGAGAAATTCCAAAGAGTATTGGGATTTAAAGGAAGTGTTCAGTGAGAAGGCCTCGGATGAGCTCCCGCCTCACCGGTCAACAGACTGTGCTATTGAAATTTTGCCTGGGGTGAAGCTCCCGAAACCAAAGTTGTACTCAATGACACACGGGAATTAGAGGAGCTAAGATTGTTTATAGATAAAAATCTGGAAACGTGGTTTCATCCAACCTGCTAGACCCCGGGTAGCGCGTCCAGTGTAGTTCTGTGAAAAGAAAGATGGCTCCAAACGCTTGGTGGTGGACTACAGAAGTTTGAACACCATTTCCATGGAAAACGT
The DNA here is from genome assembly GCA_004320025.1 of Laticauda laticaudata. Lineage (NCBI taxonomy): Eukaryota > Metazoa > Chordata > Lepidosauria > Squamata > Elapidae > Laticauda > Laticauda laticaudata. The sequence goes on from BHFT01027402.1 coordinate 41,274, forward strand.
GTACCCCCTTCCTTTGATGAAGGACATGCTGTCCCACTAGCCAAGGGAAGATTTTCACGAAGTTGGATTTGAGAGAAGCATACTACCAAATTCAAATTAAGAAAGGGGATGAGTGGAAGACCGCTTTTAACTGCCCAATGGGTTGCTTCCAATTCAACGTTCTTCCTTTTGGTTTACAAGGGCCCCAGCTGTATTCATGCAGATGATCAATCAGGTGTTACATGAACATTTATACAGGGGGGTTCTGGTTTACCTTGATGACATCCTTATCTATACGGAAACTCTGGATGAACATGTGAACTGGTGCGGTCGGTTCTCCAGAAACTGTGTGCCACTAAGTTGTATGCTAAACTATCCAAATGTGAATTCCATCAAGAGAAAATTGACTATTTGGGATATCGCATTTCATCTGAGGGCAATCAAATGGATCCAGAGAAGGTGCGTGCTGTATTGGAATGAGCTCCCCCACAATCCAGAAAACAACTTCAGAGCTTCTTGGGATTTGCAAATTTTTACCGACAATTTATCCGTCTTTTGCTAAGATAGCAATGTCCATCACAAATCTTTTAAAAACTAAAGGAGAGGTGAAGCCAAGGCCTAGTAAGCTGTTGGAGTGGTCCATGGAGTGCCAAGCAGCTTTTGAAAAGCTAAAACAACCTTTTTTGCTCTAGAACCAGTGCTAAAGCACCCGGACATGGAGGCTCCCTTTGTGATCAAGCCGATGCGAGTGATGTGGCCGTTGGAGTGGTGTTACTTCAAGTCAGTGAGAAAGGGGCCTTACAGCCTTGTGTGTATACTTCCATAAACTATCTGAAACCAGAGAGAAGGTGGGCCATTTGGGAAAAAGAAGCTTTCACAGTTCGTTGGGCCTTACTGACTTGGAGACATTTCCTGGAAGGAGCAAAACATCCATTTGAGGTATGGACGGATCACAAGAATTTGGAAGCTTAAAAATGCCTCGGAAGCTGTCCCTAAACAAGTCTCCTGGGCCCAGTACTTCAAGAGATTCAATTTCTCACTGAAATACATTCCAGGGGGAAAGAACAAAATGGTGGATGCTCTCTCTAGACTTCCCCAATATAATAGTATTCGCAAGAAGTGATAAGCCCAATTGTTTCAACCAAAACATCTACCACCCAGTGATCACCAGAGCCCAAAGAAGAAAGGAGAAGTGGATTTATCGAATGACTAACCGCACAACTAAAAGAAGCCCTAAAACTTGATGATTGGTTCCTGCTCATTCGAATGACTATACGGCTAGAGATGGTTTTGGCTTGGGTGGGGACCAAGTTGTATGTGCCACAGTGCTGAGGGGCCAAATACTACAACAAGCTCATGATTCTAAAGCAGCTGGTCACTTTGATTTGGTGAAAACCTTACATCTGGTTAAGCGGCAATTCTGGTGGCCTACTTTAAAGAAGGACATTGAAGCTTATGTAGCTAGTTGTCCAATTTGTGCTTCGGCAAAGAGACCTCCTGGTAAGCCAGCAGGGTTGTTACATAAAAATGTAGCTAGCCAACAGCCTGGAAGGAAATCTCTATGGAATTTATAGTAGAATTACCGAAAGTAGTGGAAAACGGTTATTTGGATGGTAACTGATTTGTTCTCCAAACAGGTACATTGCATACCCTGTTCCAAGATTCCATCTGCAAAGACATTGGCTAAACTGTTTATTTCACATATCTATAGGTTACATGGCGTTCGGACTGCATAATCTCTGACAGAAGGGTCCAATTTACTTCAAATTTTGGAAAGAGTTCCTGAAGTTGATAGGCTCCTGCCCAGGGCTTAAGCTCTGCCCACCACCCACCAAACCAATGGGCTTGTGAGAGGACTAACACGTGGTGTTAGAGCAATATCTTAGATGTTATATTAAATTACAAACAAGATAACTGGTCCGACCTACTGCCATTTGCTGAAGTGGCATATAACAATCCGTGCATGAGTAGTACTCTGGATTTACTCCATTTAAAGTAGCTTCGGGACAAGATTTTTGTACCCATACCTGAACTTCCTTGGTGAAAAGCCTAACATCCACTCTTTGATGAATGGATAACTCAACTCCAACTTAACTGGCCAGTAACACGTAAAACATTAGACGAGCCATCAACGCTCCATAACAAGTTTGCAGACAAGAAAAGATCTCCACAGAAATCATATAAAGTAGGTGACAAAGTTTTCCTGTCCACCAGATACATCTAAACACTCAAAAATCGAAGAAGCTTGGTCCTAAATGTTGTCCTTTCAGATTGAATGGACTATAAACCCTGTAACAGTCCAGCTGAACTTGCCGAAGACTCTTGATGAATTCACCCGGTTTTCCATGTTAGTTTGTTAAAACCTGAACATACTTTCTGATTTAAACCCGTCAGGCTGACCTCTCATACCAATACTGATTGAGGTAAATAACATTTTGAAGTTAAAGAAATTTCTGGACTCTCGCAAATGGAGGGGTTGTCTCCAGTACCTTGTAGCCTGGAAACAATTCTCATCTTCACAAGCAAATGGGTTAACAAAAATGATGTTAAAGCCCCTAAGTTGTCAAAGCATTTCGTACTAATAATCCTGATAAGCCTTAGGAGTATATTCATTTGTTACTTGTCTAATGATTAATTATTTGTAATTGTCTAATGATTAATTATTGTGTTTATATTTTTCTCCTCTCTTTTCTAGGACTGAATGGTTTTCTTTTTCTAGGAGGGTGAATGTCAGCCTTCAGATCTTCTACTATTGCTTTGGCATCTTTCGGCTGTCATAAGAATGGGGGGGGGAGGGGATGAGTCTGGGAAGTGTGCTGGAGTTGTGATGTCACCGACTGACATCACCTCTCTCAAATCATAACATTTAATTCACTGCAACAGATTAACTGTGGCTGAAGATCTTGTAACTTTAACTGATTTAAATTAGTTTACTTTAACTCATTTGCCTGCAGATAAGGTTACTACCTTGATCTAAGAGCTATAAGATACTAAGCATTTGGCATCAACAGACATCCATTGATTGGAAGGTAAAATCCAGGGATAATGGAACAACCTCTTAGTTACAAGTAATGAATTGTACCTGGCTAGGCTCATAAAAACAGTTGGAGAGGTCCATGTAGAATTGCTGAATATTAACAAGGGAGAAGCTTTACAAGTTTGCTTTTCTTCCAAAAATTCGTTCCCAGTAATTAAACATTCCACTTACTAATCAAGAACTTTAGCATTGAGCTAGAGTCCCAGGAAATAAGTAGACATTTTCTTTTAAGGAAAAGTACTGAAGTCACGGAAACAGAACAAGTAAACCATAAAGCTTAAATAACCTTTAAGGAGTTCTGACATGACAACTGCATCCAGGACTCTTGATTTCTAAATTTGGGTTTGTTACCTTTTTTCAACACCTGGTTTACGCTACACAATGGCATGCCCACCAAAAGAGAGAGGAAAGCAAAGTTAAAACTTTTGAAGTTTCACATGGGTTTATTTGGTGAGATCTGATAATATTTTCTTTCTCCCTATGCAAGATCTTCTAATATCTCACATAAAATTGTTAAAATCTCATGAAGTTTCTGCATTCTAAAAATATTGTAATGAGCCTGGCTCTTTAAGCACTTAAAATTACTTAATGGGTGACTCATGCTCCAGTAAATTATTGTGAACTTATGAACAAAGACCTTTAAATTTATTTATTCTCAAATAAGCACATCACTGAGCAAAAATGTGCAGCATTGATTACAATGTGGTACTTTTTTAAAAAAAAAGTAGTTACATTATAACATGCTGGGTAGTAATCTTTTGTTACTTGATTAAATCCATCCACATTCTTCTGGAATTCTCTGATGGGAGAGGTTACAAAATAAAATAAAAAAAATGGCAAAACTGTTTAGGGCAAAATTAATATGGAAATTGACATATTAAGTTTAGGGGACCTGAAAAACTGATCATGTTAAATGTGATCATGTTAAATGTGTACAGCTATCATATGCAATTTGCTCAGTTAATATTTTTCTTGATTGAATTAATTTACAAAGTCTGGTTTCACAGTTCCTGGAACTTGTAGTGCAACTGTAATTTCTGTTTATTTGATCTTGAGTTTGTTGACTTATTCCTTCTTACTGATATTTGAAATTAATGTTTTTTTTAAAAAAACTCAATTATCTACCTCTACACTGTGTAACAAAATTTCTTCAGAAAAGAAAAAGAAACAACCTACTATATGAAATGACTGGAAACTCATAATACATACCAAATTGGTAACTTATTCTTGTCTTTTTATATTAAGGCTATAAAAACAAGAAAGTCCAGTTGCCTCTTGAAAAAAGCACCTTTGGAACAACCATGACCTGGATAACTGAGAATCTCCATAGACATTGAAATCCTAGAATTTAACTAGACATCAAGTAAAATAGTCAATGCAGAGTAGTTTTATAATACTGGTCTAGGAGGAAGAAGAACCAGGTTCTATCTTTCTTCAAAGATGGATGACATGGAGCCACTTACTCCTTCTCAGCTCAATCTACATTAAAAGATTGCAGCTATGAAATTGATACATACAACAACCTGGAACTTGTCTTGCATGGACATGCTATTCCCTTATCTTGGTATTGTGTGTTTTGTTTTCCACAAACAAATTTAAAATTCTCTACTATTACCAATCCTTTGATTTCCAGTTGGGTAAAGTAAACCATAATCCGGAAACTCATTAGAGGCACTCAACTGTATGTGTGAATATATATATGAGAAAAATTGAATATTGAAAATAATGGAGCCACATAACCTTGGGAAGGTAATATAAACTTGGTTTGTTTCTACCATACTCTCTACCTCATCTCTCTGTCTATTCATCAACATATATTCTGGGATTCTTGTCTGGTAGTGAATCCCCCCCCCCAATCAACTGATGATAGGTAGATGACAGATAGATAGATAGATAGATAGATAGATAGATAGATAGGTAGATGATAGACAGACAGACAGACAGACAGATAGATAAACACTGATTTCATTCATCAATATTCTTATGTCTATATAGGATATCCTAAATTTATCTCCCCAAATCCCAGTTCCATAAATCTTTCTCTTTCTTTTTCTCTTCAACATAAACTTAACAACAATTTTCAAAATATAACCAGAGAATAAGTGAACAACTAATCTACCATTCAATGTTATTTTAGGACGCTAATCTACCAAGTGTTTAATGATGTTTTAATTGCCAACACACTAATATATGATGAACAAAGAGAGTAAGGAGAATTAAACAACTGTATTTTTGACCATGGGAATCCAGTTTGAAGATCTCATTGGAAGGCAGTCTGAGTGGATCAGCAAACCCAATTCATTCTCTGAACCAGTCACTGATTTAGAAGAGTACAAGTCCAGATATTTTGTTAAATGCAACTGAGTTTCCAAACCGAGCTGACACTTGTTTCAAATTCCATTAATCAGATCTGATTAATTGTACATCCTAATGTTTCATTACTCTTACTTACCATCTGAAAGGGTCTTAACTGTCAGGCCTTCAGTCGACACTCCTGGGCCATAATGATTGTAAGCCAGAAAGCGGAGAGTGTATTCTGTGAATATCTTCAGATCTTCCAGCTTGTAGGATAGACCATTAACTTCTACAGTCTGGATGCAGAAAAGAACAAACAAAAAAAGCCCATTAAAATATGACAGCACAAATACTGTTTAGATCAGCAGTCGCCAGCTAGTAGGCCGCCGCCCATTGGTGGGCTGCAAGAAAATTTTGGTGGGTCACAGAGAAATCTCACCCCCAGAACACCCCCCAAAGCAATTAATCCAGGCTGTGCAGAAATACATGACTGTGCTGCCCACATGGCCCGCAGTAACCCTCCCCACCCACTCACACCTTACCCAGCAAATTTGCCTGCTAAATTTCTATTTTTCCCATTTCTGCCCATCAGCTGTTCTGCTGTGCCAGGAGATTTAGATTAGCTAGGAAGCAGGAAGTGGTTGGATTTTTTGCTTTCTAGCTAGTCTTTAGATCTTCGGCTCTGCTTCTAAGCACAGCTGAACCTCCCTTGGGATTGAAGGTTCAATTATTCAGTGCAGACTCACAGCAAGCAAATTTTATGTGACAGACTCAGGTAGCTGATGGCAGATAGATAGATCATTGAATGATTCTGTGAGCAACTCAATCTACCTGCCTGCTTTGCCTGATTTTGGGTAAAAGTTGCTCTTTTTTAATTAAAAAAATCAATTATTATATAAATATTTATAATATTACATAAAAGCCATGCCCGGCCAGTTACATGAACACCAAGCCATACCACCAAATTAAGCTATGCCCATAGAACTGGTTAGTGGTCCCTAGGATTTAAAATTATGAGTTTTGTGGTCCTGCAGTCCAAAAGGTTGGTACCCCTGATCTAGATGAGAACATTGTGATAGATCAAGGGTCTTCAAACTTTGGCAAGTTAAGGCTTGTGGATTTCAACTCTCAGAATCCTGACTGGAGGAGAATTCTGAGAGTTGAAGCCCACAAGTTCTTAAACTTGCCAAGTTTGAGACCCCTGTGATAAATAGATAGATAAATAGGAGGGGGAGGGAAGAGGAGGGATGGAAAGAGGGAAGAAGAGAGAGAGAGAGAGAGAGAGAGAGAGAGAGAGAGAGAGAGAGAGAGAGAGAGAATTACATTTCATCTCACTATGAAAAAATTGATTATGGAAGCATTATGGAGTTATTCATCCCTAGGTTTCTAGAAATTTGGTCCCTCATACCATTCAGATTCTAGAAGGGAACTTTAGGGTTTTTTAAAATCATTTTTTCAGGATATATCCCTACAGCTACTGTTTCTCAGGCTGGGATCATGTGATATCCCTGCAAGAAATGGTTGAGATTCAGTTAAAATATATTACATTTATATTATTCTAACATCTGTTTTAGGCCTATTGAATATAAAGGATAACCTGAAATGTATATACAAGTCAAACTCCACACTTTTTGAAAATGTACAGTGTGGTTTGCAACTGAAGAGCAGTGCATAAATATACATTATGCAAATTAGAAACATACCTAAATACAGTTGTCTAAGGAAAAAGATATCTGTAAAATCTGTCAGTAGGAACAGGGGATTGAAAATTTAATATATTAAAAAGTACACAAAAACGGGCAAAATGCTACTACACATATAATAATTTTTATATGTCAGAGGTCAGAAAAATCCAAATTCTAAAGACTGCAGCTGAAGAAACAGCAGTGGTAGGAATGTGTCCTAAGTAAGGGAAATTATATTTTTATGTTGTTACAGTAAATACTTTTCCTGTAATGTATGATGGACCAAATACCCCCTACAAAATGTAGAATAGAATTTATATTCACCTGGGAAAATTTGCCCAATAAAAGCCAGAGAATCCCCCTCTCTAGCAAAGTAACTAAAGACACATTCCTGCTAAGGAATCTGTTTCTTCCTGTTTAAATAATGAAACACAGAAAGAGCAAGAATTACTAGTTAATGTTGTGGCATTCTCTTCTGTCAGATTTCTCTGATGTCACCAAGTGCCCACATTTTGATAATGCATAGCTTACATCAAAGAATCACATTTCTCTCTTGTGGGGAATGGGGATGTTGATAAATCACACAAATTTAGTAAGGATCCCACCTTTCTGAGATTTATTCATTCCATTTTTATAATTTCAACTGTTATAAATGCATTTGTTTCCTCACCTGTTCTTTCCCAGGTGGTCCTTCTGTGTAGTACAACTTGTACCCTTGCACGGGGCCATTCACATAGGCAGGTGGTTCCCATGTGATAAGAATTGAGGTAGGTGAGACAGAAACAGCCTGAAGGTTTTCTACTGGTCCAGGAACTTGCACTGTATTGGAAAAATAATAAACAGGAATAGTTCAGATATAAAGTTGAGTGACATGGTGGCGAAGATGCTTGCCTCCCATTTAGAAGGCTAAGAGTTCAATCCTAGGTAGCAACATATATTTCTCTCCTAGGGCACACAAAAAAATCTACTGTGAACTTCACATGGTGTTAGGAAGGGCATCCAGCCAGTAAATTCTCAGGTCCATTCAGTTACCCCAACTCTATCCCAAATTAAGGGATTACAGGGTCATAAAAAGGGAGATATAAAGTTAGGATAGTATTACTTCAACTATTACTACTGGCCATATCAATTTCAATAGCATCTATGATGACTTCCAAGTTTTACTGTGAAATCTTGGACAACAGAATAAATACCATTTGGAGAAAGATAAATGCTGCTCCCATCTGCCAGAGCAAGGGGCAGGGAAGGAGGACCCAAGTGATTCAGAGCAATCAATCTGATATAAATACTATTCCATTTTACACAGAAAGACTTGAACAAGGATTTAGGCAAATTGGAATATGTTCAGAGTAAGGTAATGAGGATTATCAGGAGACTACAAATTAAACTTTGTGAAGAACGATTGAAGGAACTGGGAGTATTTAGTCTTATTAGGAGAAAACTGACAAGGGATATTATAGCACATCGTGTATCTTGACTTCAGAATAGCATTTGCCAAAGTACCACAGGGCATTCTGATGAGCAACCTAATTAAATGTAGGCTGAGGCTGCAAGATGGGTCTACCATTGGCTTGAAAACTTTAAAAGTGCTTGTTCCTGATTGTATTGGAAGGAGACATCAAATACTCTAGATGCCACAAGATTCAGTTTCGGGATTTTTATATTTTCAATAATGACTTGAGAACCTTCTTGAAGAAGGATTCAGAAGTGTTAAAAAAGGTTCAAAACAAATTATGTGAAGATGTATGGAGACCTCAATCTGAATCCTCTGAGGGAAAAATGGAAATTACTGGTATCCGAGAGCTTTAGGAAGAGAGGACTTTAAGGTTGCAATAGCACTTTTTACTCATCTGAAATTATATCATACAAAAACCTGTTCTCTACACTTGGAAAGGACCGGAAATGAAATAATGATTCATTATTATTATCATCATCAAAATCTCACAGCTTAAAAAGCTGACCAGGAAAAAATGATGCAAACAATATAATAAATAATAAATGAAGACAGCCAAATAAAAGCACCTGTACTTTATTGAGTACAACTGGGGAGACAGACTGCCTGCTGGTATATGAAATCTCCTCATTATCTGTGCACACACTCTGGAGACCATTTTTTTTCTCTCTCAACCTCAGCAACTTTAAGATGTGCAGCAGGGGAATTCTGGGAGATGAAGTCCATATACTTTAAAGATGATGAGGCTGAGAAACACTGCTATAAGACCCATTGGGCAGATTTCCGTTGTGTAACATGCAGAAGCAGATTCTGTAACTGATCAGGAGAGAAAAAATTCACCTGGGTAGCCTGGACAGTTTACTAAAAGGGGCAGAATAAATGTATTGCATACATCCCGACAAAATTTGTGGAATATACTTAATTGTTTTCTACCCCGTGCCACAAAAGTACATATGTTTTTCTTAGGATAATTAATTGGCTTTGTAGTTGAAGAGCTGAGAGAAAGTTCAAAAATGGTTAGGCAGGTCCAAGATCATTAGATGTTTTACTGGCTGCAGACTCAGTTTCCCAGAAACTAAAATTATTAGGGACTAGATTTAACTTATTCAGCATCCAGAACTTCCTCCTTAAGAAGCACTTTGGTTTGATTGTAGCACGTAAAGATAGCAAAGGGAAAAAAAAAACATTTTGGAGAGAACCTATAACTCAGCAGTTTATCTAATGGAGTTTCCTTCCCACCTAAATGAAACTTAGCAAATACTACGAAAGAAACAAGGAAAGTTAAGTTTAACCAATGATTGAAAATCAGCAGCATGGACAAGTCTTCATCTGAATTAAATTCACCTCAGTTACACGGAGGAACCAAGGTGCACTTTTAGATCTGAAACCTTGCCCTTGAGATTTGAGATCGTCACAACTTGTTCCGTCTGGAAATAAAGTTCATGAGACCGGGTTCAACAAACAACGCTTTATTTAAACAGTAAAGTGACGTTGTAACCAAACGTTTGCCAAGCCGCGGCAGCCCTTCTTATAGCAGCTTGCTCACGGCTTGTGGCCAATGGAATGGCGCTTAAGTAAAAAATCCGAGAATGCCTTTTCGCCAACATGTAAGGTATTTGAGTCTATATTCTATAAACACCCTCCCCCTTGGTTTCGTCAAATGCTAACACAGTCAGGTAGTGAGGCTTCTGCAGGTCCTACTGGACTGCCAGCCAGTCTCAGCATGGTCCTCAAGCGGTCTGACAGGATCGCTTTCTCTCCGTGTCTTCTCCATGGAACTTGGAAGAGTCAGCATGCCAACCTGAGTTTCCGGGCTAGTTTTGAGGTGGCTCCGTTGCTACATCCTGGTTCATCGGGCTGGTTGACTCCTCGGCACTCCATCCGGCCTGCTCACTCCTGGACTTCTTCTCTGGAGGTCGTCTACGGTACATTCTTTTTTGTTTCGATTTTGAGAGTCGAGTTTGTTTGTGTAGTGAATTGTTGTCTTGTATTGGAGTTCGTCTCTCCCTTTTTTATTTATTTTGTGTCCCCCCCCAGTTGTTTTTGGCTCATTTATTGGAGTTTGCGGGGTAGTATAGTGTTGCGTTCTAAATGTGCGAGAGCGAAGCTGGTTGATGTGCTGCTTCCATGTTCTGCTGTCGTCTAGTGCAAGTTGGCATGAACCGGGCCCGTGATTTGGGTACTGTGGCTGGAAGCCATAATGGGTCCCCGTAAGGTTTTTAGCATAGACTAAATTGCCGATTTCAAAAGAGCGATATCTACTGGAGGAGTCGGGGGTTTGTCCAGGTATAGTGGGGGTGCAGTCTAAAGGTAGGAAGCAATTTTACCCATGAGGAGTTCAGCTGGGCTTTTGTTAGTGGTTGTGTAGGGTGATATGTTGAATGGTTAAATAATATCTGTTAAGTTTATCTTGCACGTCCCCGTGTCCATTTTTTCTAGGGCCTCCTTAGTATAACGAACCCATGTGTTGCCCGTCCATTTTGAAGCCGGATGGAGCCAGCGCTGTCAGGGCATGTTGGATGCCTGTTTGGCCAAGTATTGCTCAAAAGCTAAAGCAGTAAACTGGGGCCATTGTCCAAGACTATTACATCAGGCAGTCCATGGCGTGCCAATAAGTCTGTTTAACTGTTTCATGACTGCCTCGGTAGTAGTGAGGATGACATAAGGATAACCTCTAATCAGTTGGAGTAGGCATATGATTTACAAAATAGGTGTTTCCCTTTTGTTGGCCAGCAAAGTCATATTGCAGTCTCACAACATGGGCCTCTGAGAGTTTCCATTCACAGGACTGGTGACAGTGGGGGGGTAGGCCTTGATTTTTGGCAGTCATGGCATGTTGCCAACCATTGTTTCAATGTCCTTGTTCACCTGGCCACCAGACATAACTCCGCGCAGGGCTTTCATTTTGACTATGCCCGAGTGTCCCTCGTGCAAACATCACAACATTCTTTCCTGTAACTTTTCTGGATACCACCCTGTCCCCCACAGTATAAGCCTTTTTTCAACAAGACAGTTCAGTCTGTCGGGTATAAAAGGTTTAAAAGTCTCAGCTTTCTGTTTCTCATCTGGCCAGCCCTTACCTACCAATGCAGGATTTGAGCTGTCAGCGGGTCTTTCACGGTAGCTTTAGACAGTCTGCTGTGGTTAGTGGCAGATTTGGCCAGGATTCAATTTGGAGAGTGGAGACGGTGGGAGCTGGTCGTCTTCCATGTTGGGCAGCGGGGAATGGCTCAAGGCATCCACATGGGTGATGGTCTTTCCTGGGCGATGAATGATGTGTAGTTGTATGCAGCGAGGAATTCAGACCACTCGTCATTCTGGTGATAGAAATGTTCGGATTGTTTGTTTCTTTCTAGGATCCCTAGCAGGGGTTTGTGTCAGTGATAATCGAAAATGTCCTACCATAATAGGTATTCATGGAATCTTTTGAACGCCGCTATGATTGTGAGGGCTTCTCGGTCAGGGCCTGTAGTTCCTTTCCGATTTTGACAGTGTTTTGGAATAGAAGGCGATTGGTGCCTCTCTACCGTCTGGTAGTTTGTGCTCAGGATGGCACAGATTCCAAAAAGGCGATGCATCACAGTGACCGTCAAGGCAGGGTGTTGCGTACTATATCAAAACGGTGTTAGAAGTAATAAGTCATGTTTTGGAATTCTGCTTGTTCCCGATGGCCCCATTTCCATATAGTTTTTTTTATCTAACAAATCATGTAAAGATTTCTGCTACGTTGCTTTTTGGGGCAGAAGACATTGTAGAATTAATGAGACTAAAGAAAGCTTGTAAGTCAGTTTTGTTCTTAGGTCTGGGTGCATCTTTTATCACCTCTATTTTCTTTTCAAGTGGGGGTGTAATCATCTATCAGGTAGCCTAAAAATTCGACCTGGTCGGGGGCTAAGTTTACATTTTTTTCTCTCTTGACTTTAAGCCTGCTCTTCTGAATCTTCACAAAACTCTTTTAGTCTTTGTTTCTAATTGGTTTGAATTTTTGCTAATACTAATACAATATCAAATAGGGGTACGACTCCTTTGATTCTGTTTAGAAGGACACTCCATGAGGCTTGGAAATTGCCCGGGGGCACGCTAATGCCAAAAGTTGGTTGCAACTTGAATGCCCCTCTAATGCATGACTATTTGTCTGTGCCTCTGCAGTTTCAGGGTCAACTGGTGCTGTTGATATGCTTGTGTGAGATTCAAGTTTCCGACAAAAATTTTCCTCCCCTAGTGAGTGCAAATAATGTTTGCACTACGTACTGGGTATGCACTTTGGTTGGAGTGCATGATTTAGGGTTGCCTTATAGTCTCCACAGATTGCGCACTGACCCATCTGTTTGACAGGAGTCACAGATGGTGTTTCCCACCTGCATGGTTGATTGCTTTAACAACCTTGTGTAATAAGTTTGTTAAGCTGTTCGTCTATTTTTTGGCTTTAAGGCAAAGGGAACGCGTCTGGCTTTGAGCCTGATGGAGCTATCTTGGGTCTAGGCTGAATATTGGGGCCCTTGTATTGCCTAGGGTCAGTCGAGTACATCCCAGAACTCTTTGCAGCAGGCTCTCTTCCCAGTTGGCCAAAACGATGCTGTTGACCCCAGCCACTCCATTCCCAGGGGCGCAACATTCGATTCCCAGCAGGCTAGGGCGATCAACGGTCGACGATTGTTAGAGGCAGTATTTTCAGCATGGTTTTTAAATTCTACTAGGAAATGTCCAAGGCCCACTATCGGGATTGTGTTTCCCCTAGTAGTCCTTTAGTATCAATTTTTGTTGTTCCAGTTCTCTTTGCTTGATGTCCGGTATCAGGTTTCTGATAGTGTTCCAAGGTACCATTGACAAGTATGATCCAGAGTCTACTTCCATCTCACAGGGCTTTCCCGATTTTACATTTATCCGTACCTTTTTTGCATTTGCTGCCCTGACATTTCCGATGGTTATTGTTTGGTGTGTTTCTTCTTTGTTTGCTCGTATCGCTGGTTCCTGCTCTCTCGGCTCCTGCTCTCTCTCTTCCGGCTTGTCTCTCTTTCATTTCTGGAGAGTTGCTGCCACGTCTTTTTGGACTATAGCTCTTTTTGTTTTCGGTAAGACCTTGCGATGTGTGCCCCCGTTTTCACAAGCTCTGCAGATGCATCTAGGAACCTTCATTCTGAGTGCGGTGATTTCCTCTGCATCCAGCACACTGGAATTCTCGGCCTGCTTCTTCTTTTTCCCCGCATTTTCCTTTCTGACTGAAGCCTATGTATATCTTCATTGTCGTCATCAATGTCCGCTCGGGGAGTCGAGTTCTTCATGGTGGCAGTCGCTGTGGGCTGTTTGTTGCTTCCTTCCGCCTCTTTTCTCTGGGTTGATTCGGCACGATATGGAAATTGAAGTTCATCTTGGCGCATAGTGGGCTGCGGATTTCATGGCTGCTTCAGCGGCAGTGGCTTCTGTGATGTCCTCAGCCACTGTGATATTCGTGTCTGTTTAGCAGCTTGCTTTGAGTGTAGCATCTTTCAATCCGAGACTATGCGTGAGTCGTCATCCATGTTCTGGAACTCGCAGGCTCCTCCAATGTGTCTTAGGGCTGCTATGATCTTCCAATGCTCTCATCTTCCCATTGGTCTCATTTGTAAAAACTCGTGCCTTTTTGATTCAGGTTGGAACAACAGGTGCGTAATGGGCTCAAAGCATTTCTGTTCAATTCAGGCCAGCCATCTGCATAACATCTTCGGTTTAGGTAGCGCCTTGCCATTTTAAAAACGCTGGCCCACAGTGTGTGAGGAATACAGTGCCTCTTCCTCTGGTCCAGTTATCTCCTGTTTCTAAGAACATTAGAAAGTGATCAATGTATGACTCCCAATCTTCTTCGGCTGAGTTGAATGGTGCGGGCGGCGCATTGTTACCAGCCATCTCTGTTGCTCGGTTCTGGTTGCCGCGTGCTTCAGTCTCACTCTTCTATGATGATCCCACCTTCGTCGCCAGTGTTCCGTCTGGAAATAAGGTGCGCGAGACCGGGTTTCAACAAACAACACTTTATTTAAACAGTAAAGTGACTTGTAACCGAACGTTTGCCCAAGCCACGGCAGCCCTTCTTATAGCGGCTTGCTCATGGCTTGTGGCCAATGACAGTTGTTTTAGTGTTCCCATCAGGCGGGCAAATCGGAATGGCACTTAAGTAACCAATCCGAGAACGGCCTTTTCGGCCAATCAGTTTAAGATATTTGGAGCCTACCAAGTTCTATACACAACAATTTTGATCTAAAGGGGCAGACTTAGAATATGAATCTTAACTGAGCTAATAAAGGAGAATATTTGTAGCTCAGGGAGGGGGGCCCTTGGTGCTCTCTGAGCTTCCTTGTTTTCTTGCAGAAGTTTCATGATACAAACTAGGTAACATCATTAGCACTGATGATGTTACATAGTTCAAGCAGTGGCGGGATTCAAATAATTTAACAACCGGTTCTCTGCCTTAATGATTTCTTCCAACAACCAGTTCACCAAACTGCTCAGAAAGTTAACAACCGGTTCTCCTCAACTGATGTGAACTGGCTGAATCCCACCACTGCCTAGTTGGCTAATGAAATGTCTGCAAACCCCCCCCCAAAAAAAAAATACAACAAGCAAGCTCAGAGAGCACCAAGGACTTCTCATAACTCAGCTGTATTTGATGGCAGCAGGCAGACAGCTGACTTGTTTAAGAGGAAAATTAAATTTATATTGTCTGAATTTCTGCAGCAACTGATGTCAGAACTTAGATAAATATAACATTTCTTCAAGAAGTTGTTTAAATGTATTAAGTGCACATCTTTGAATGGTCAAAATTATCTTTTCCCCACCAAGTCCATATGTATGCATAATGATACTGAACACTACTCAATATTCAGTTTACAGCTTGGCTAGACTGTGATCATCTTCATGAATTTTGTGAACTTTTAGCTGAATTTTCAGACTGTGGAACTCAGATAAGCAGCCTGTAAATAAATGTGGATTTAAATAAATAAATACTATGGTCTCTTCCAAGTAGTAGGAAAGGATCAGAAGTGATACCTCCAAATCTGCACAGGATTACAGCAGATCAACTTCAGAGAAATCAAAGCTGGTAACAGTAATATGCCAAACAGGAAAATGAAATAATAATTTTAAATTAAAAGAATACAGGTTGTGAGAATGGAGCAATTTCTTTAGTAGATACTTGTTTCAAACTAGCATTCTCACAATGCATTTGGCAATAATGATGATCAAAATGTAAGAAATTAAATCATAATAAAGAGGGATTGGAGGAATAGGGAATGTTAGGGGTTTAAACTTGTTGGCTATTGGCAATAGCAATAGCAATAACACTTAGACTTATATACTGCTTCACAGTGCTTTACAGCCCTCTCTAAATGGTTTTATTGCCCTATTGCCCTCAACAATCTGGGTGCTCATTTTACTGACCTTGGAAGAATGGAAGGATGAGTCAACATTGAGCCAGTGGGAATTGAACTGTCAAACTGCTAGCAGCTGGCAATCAGCAGAAGTAGCCTGCAGTACTGCATTCTAACCACTGTGCCACTGCAGCTCCAGTAGGCATCCATCAGGTGTAGTGAGTGTCAAAATCTACCCCTTACTTACTTGAGTATAATACTGTGATGGGGTTATAAAAGGGCAAAGAATTTGCACTGTGATTTTTGTGACACCCATTTTGTCATTATCAGAATTAGGCTTGGATGCCTGTGCTATTGTCCCAGCCAGTTCTCGTGGACAACCACTTAAATATGAGCCAGCATATGTGTTGTGGCTGCCAAAAAAAACCAATGCAGTCCTAGGCTGCATCAACTGAGGTATCAAGATCACACGAAGTATTAGTACCGCTATATACTGCCTTGAGTGAGACCACACTTGGAATATTGCATTCAGTTCTAGTCACCATATATAGAAAAGATGTTCAGGTTCTAGAAAGAATGCAGAAAAGAGCAATAATGATGATTAGAGTCTGGAGGTCAAAACATATGTTAAATGGATGCATGAACTGGGAATGTCTAATCTAACAAAGAGAAGTACTAAAGGTGATATGATAATAGCCTTCCAGTATTTGAGAGGCTTCACAAAGAATAGGAGGACAACCAGGGGTGGGCTGCTGGGACTTTGCAGGGGCTCAGGAGAGCTCATAACTAAGATTATGTGCAATTCGGAGAACCCCCAAATCCCACTCTTGGTTGGCCCCACCCACCCTGCCCCTCCCCTCCCAGGAATCCCCATGTGGCCCATTTTGGATTCAGGTAAGTGCATGGTCCACACAGAGGCTTGGGAAGGGTGTGAAATAGGCCTCCTGGAAGTTGGAGGGAAGTTGGGCCCATTTCCAGCTTCCAGAGAGCCTCCGGAGCCTGGGGAGGCCATTTTCTTCCTCCTGGAGGCTTGAGGAAAGCTTCCAGAGCCCGGGGAAGGCAAAAATGCCCCTCCCTCACCATGATTCAGGAGGTTGACTAGGCCATGCCCACCATGGCTATACCCACCCAGCAACTGGGCAGAGAACCCATTGCTAAATCTTTTGAAGCCCACCCTTGAGGACAACATATTCTCCAAAGCACTGTAGGGCAAATCCAGTAGTAATGGATGTAAAGCTTCCAAGAAGAGATCCAGCCTAGAAGTGAGAGGAAATTTCCTGACAGTGATAACAATCAATTAAATGGCTTGCCTTCAGATGTTGTAAGCATTCCAGTACTGGAGGTTTTTAAGAAGTCATTTGGACAGTCATTTGCTTGGAATGGTATAGGGTCTCCTTGGGAAGGGTTGGACTAGAAGACCTCCAAGATCCCTCCCAACTCTTTTATTTGTGTATTCAACATTTTGATCCTATTATTCTAATCGCAGGAGCTTTTAAGGGCTATTTTTCGGGGGTTTGGTAAAAAGAGTTTGTTTTATGTTATTCCAGTGTGAGGACCTATCAATCTCCATTAATGTTTTGCTTTCCTGCATCCCTTTGAGGATGGGGGAAAATAAATCATAAACTAGATGGACAAAGAAGAAGAATAAAAGAAGTCACATCTTAATATCCAGCTATTAGTTTCAAATATCCATTTCATGGGTACCATTGTTCAGCTTTTAAATGCAGAAATAGAAATTCAGAAATAGAAATTCACTTCAGCTTTTAAATGCACAAGTAGAAGTTAATAGGAAGCTAACATAGTATGTTACTTAAAAAAAACCCAAACCAAACAAATGGAGTTTAAAATATGCTTCATATTATTTATTTATTTTCTATTTCATCTCCCAAACTTTCTATTTGCATTCTTTCTTGGTGCGGAAACATTTTCAATAAAATCACGTCTTCTTGCCATTAAGTCTCAGTTTACTGAACGTTAATGCTTAAGGCTATTTTTTTTTTCTCTTTTCATTTCCCTTAAGTTCTCTTCAATTATTGAAAAATAAAACAGACATGAGACTGCTTATATCAGCAGAACAATTGTCTTCTACATACAGTAGCTAGCTTATTATTTCATTTAGTGTCCTAGTTCTACAATCCCATTGCTCTACTAGCCAATATATTTATTGTCTTTCTGGTGCTGTGCAAATATTTTTTTTTCCTTTTATTCCTCTCAAGCCTTTTAGTATATTAATCTATTAACGTAAATTGCGCTGCATGAAACCATCTTAACTAGTTCGGCTGCTGCTTTGTATTTATCAATTTCTGCAATTTTACATTATCATTTTAGGGTATCATTAACTGTCTTGGAATAATTCAGCTTTGAAGGATGGAATTTATTTTTTTCCAAAAAGGAAAATAAATAAAGACACATACAGTATGTGTAATGATAGCCAGCTTGTACATTTTGATTTTTTATTACAAGTAAATTGTACAATAGCTTCATGTCTGGTTCCCATTCACAGATATAGACTATTAAATCCTATATAAATTAGTGATTTGTCTTAAAGAGTTAAGTCAAGTACATGTACAAATATACATATGCAAGGATGGTATGATATGGTATTCTATACTGTAAAACAACCTTAAATAAATGATTGATAGACAGATTGAAATCTCTAAATTAATGAAAGGCAATAGAGAGGCATGAGATGGCAGTGCCATCTTAAATTTATTTTACTTGTGTTTAAGTTAGTTTGTAGTGCATTTTTCCCCAAAAAAAGTTTGTACAAATATTTTCTGTATATTTTTCTTACTCTGGAAACTTTGCTCTGTATATGTTTGCATATTTCTTCAAGAAATCACCCTAAAACAATGCATTTTTGTGCAAGTGTCATTGTTTTCCAGTTTATTATGAAATTTCTTTCTT